>CM031377.1:35099802-35379309 GCA_018208015.1 Medicago ruthenica | reverse complement strand
TAATCCTTTGGTGCCATGCGCCGCAATCAAGATCTTACAACATGCACAACCCGTCCATTTGAAAACTTGTTCATTCAACCAAAAGTATAGTGCATCAGTTTCCATACAAAAAATATTAAATTAAATTCAGCAAGACACTAGGCACATTTTCTGTTATATTTTTACTAGTAGTTGGACTTCATCTTGAAAGTAAATCATGTTTTTTCATTAAAATTTTACTGAAAAAAAAAAGTTTTTTTTTGTGCATATTATACAAGTTATGTTGCTCTTTTACCATGAGCTCCTATTATTCCTTATGATAGATTTGGTTGCTGTATGTGGAATTGATGCCAGCAATAAGGTCAATTTAGTAGGTTCTATTAACATTGGAGAGGATCTTCACTCCCTAAATAGAGAGAAACCCACCGCGGTACTGGTTCCTAGAGATACATAATGTTGGATCTACACTCCGTTCATAAAAGAGATAATCTGACAATCGAAAGTCATTTCAAAATCTGGACCTTATATGTTCCACTACCACCTCACAATCACTCACCCTATTTGAAAAAAATACATACATTGCTTATATCTCAAATTGCTCACAACGAATGTTTGATTAATGATAAACCTTGTTGAACCTTGCCTTGTAAGGCAAGGGAAGATCATAGGACTGAGGCATGAGAGGGTGCACCTGCATATCTTGAACTTCTAAAATACACTTTGCACACCCTATTTGTTTTTGCACTCCAAACTTAAAGGCTCAAAACAATTTAAGTACACTCATTTAGATTGCAAATTTCTCACTACACTTCTTTGTTCTCGATTAACCTAAAATCTCTCAACTCAAACTCCTCACGATACCAGACCCAAAAACTCGTCGACGGCAAGCTCTTAGGCGCCTCCACCACCTCTCTTATAACCTCCCTCCTTCCCTCTCTCTTTAGTGCAGCCTTCCCTCACTCTCCTTTTTTCTATTGCGCCAGCTCTGTTTTGGTTTTCCTCCCTCTTTCCACGCTTGAGCAAGGTTTGTCTTCCCTCCACTGACCACGACGAAGCAAGCCAAACCATCAAACTAGGGGTGTATAGAACCCAATCTTGTAACCCATCTCACCCTGAACACAATGGGTTGGGTTAGACCCAATCAAAAAATAAAATAGAAACAAAGATAAGTGATAAGACAAAGACACAGCTGAAACAAAGGACGGGTTCGTGTTATCTCTGAATTATTTATCTCTCCCAATTTAGTTTGAGGACAAAAACATTTTTTTTTCATATATTTTATGACATGTCACTTACACTCACAATTTCTTTATTCAAGTTTGAGCTGCTTCTTTACTAGTTCATCGTGTTTAACATTTTGGTTATATAGCTTGAGTTTATGCTTTAGACACTATCTTACCAACTAGCATAAAACGGATAAATCCTTGTTGCCTTCTATAGTCCAAATTTTAATTTTATGCTTTAGACACTATCTTACCATCTAACATTAAAAAAAAAAAAGGACAAGTTCTCATTGTGGTGATTGTACTCGTTAATTTACGCATCATTTATTTTGGTAATATATGATGCAAATTGTTAGTTACTTTTATGCTATTACTCTTGATTATTTTGAGGTTTTTGAATTTTGATCTTGGAATAGTATGTTGTCCTCTGATAATCCTGGACAACACAACAAATTCAAATTATACCAAATTGATTGGATTTGATAAAAAATAGTCTCATTTAAAGTCAACCGATGGTACTAAGTCATGAAAAATTATTACGCATACTAGGGAAATATTATGCTATTGGAGCATTACTCCAAGTGGAATATTATGCTAGCGAAAGTCTTTGGCTCCTAGAATTATGCTGTTGTCCTATGATTAAAAAATTTGCTAATTAATGTTTTCCCCAAAATAATATTTATGTATTGGTGACTTGTCTTCGACCAAACCAATCTTGTTTCGCCATTGTTTTGACCTCACTCGGTTCGCACCTCATCGAGTTTGATTGGGGGTTTAGGGTCAAGTTCGGATATAAAAATTGGCACAAACTATGTTAAGGTTGGTTTTCGTCACATACAATTCAATCTAACTCGTCCTTTATACATCCGTAATCAACACCTAAATGTTATTTTTTTAGGTGTTATTTTTAACCCAAAAGTATGTGTTGGACTAAATCAATCGAGATTTTAGAGTGAGAAATTATATGGATGCATCTTGCAGTTGAGAAAAATAATGTACATAATTTTGATTATTATTTTAAAGTAGCTAAACAGGCACGATAAAAATTAAAAAAAATACAAAAATGTCTGAGCCCAGGCTCGAACTGGGGACCTCTAGTGTGTGAGACTAGCGTGATAACCAACTACACCACCCAGACAATTGATGTCGACTTATCGTTAGTTTGATATATAACTAGATACTAAATAAAGGAAGTTGTATCAGAATCTGATAATCAGATATTCAAGCAGGAAAAATAATTCATTTTGTTTTCATTAGAGTAGACACTATTGTCAGTTTCCAATCTCAACACGGTAATTATACTAGCCCCTCGAACAAGCAATATTGGCATTAGTTTCTTGTATTGAATATTTTTTTTTATAGAATTATGGTGACTAACAAATAGGAATCGGGTATAGTAGAAGAGACTAGACTCTCTTAATGTAGTCAACCAATGTTCAAGATTTAGTTGAGAGATATTGTTACATTTAATGTTCAACACACCTCGAATAAGTTTACCTCCGTGAAAGAAACCTATGAGAAATAACAAAATAAAGAAAATAAAACATAATTAATAAGGAGACTAAAAGTAAACGAATGTGTGACTTTGTTATCTTTTTTAATGTAGGTGTATATTTAGATTGATGGTTAGTTTGTCAAACCGCGACGGTAGCATGGTTTTGTTGAAACTTCAATGTGTAGTTTTTGTTAAAGTCAAGGTGGTTCATCATGATTTTGTCAACCTCACCGTAATATAAACATGCACTAACTAGCAAAATATCTTTAGTGTATATGACCCTTTTTCTTTCACTATATAAAGTAGGGAGATTCTTTATTTTAAGCATAAAAAAAAAAATCAATTTTGAGAATGGGACGTGATTAAATAAAACATGTTTTTTTTTTAAAACACTTTCAGTAATTAATAACTTTGTAGAATATAAAATTAGCCAACTTAGTTGATGAATCGTGTGATCATATTTTTCTAATCGTGTGCCGTACATCAAATTTTGTCAAAAAAACAACATATCATGTACTATCAAATTAGTAAAAAAAAAATCATGTATATGAAATTTCAAATAATTTGAACACTTGTATCAAAAGAATAAAGTTGAAATCAGCTATATTGCTCAACAACAACAAAAAATTAAGGCTTAATTGCACTTTTGCCCCCTATCTTTTTCCAATTGTGTGATTTTGCACCACATCCTTTTTTTGAGCGATTTTGCACCCTATCATTTACCCCCTTTCTGATTTTGTAGCCCCTCATGTGTTTTTTTGCTGATGTGTTGAATTTTGCTGACATGTATTCATTAAATGTTTGTCATGTGTGTAATTGGTATTTTTAAAAAAAAAACAAAATTGACCTAATTGAAGTTGGAGGTCAGTGGTCACGTGGGGAGGTCTGAGTGAATAAGGGTTTCAGATTTGGGTGTGAGGAGAAGTGGAGGGTCACGTGACCACTGACCTCCAACTTCAATTAGGTCAATTTTGATTTTTTTTTTTTAAAATATCAATTACACACATGACAAGCATTTAATAAATACATGTCAGCAAAATTCAACACATCAACAAAAAAACACATGAGGGGCTACAAAATCAGAAAGGGGGTAAATGATAAGGTGCAAAATCGCTCAAAAAAAAGATGGGGTGCAAAATCGCACAGTTGAAAAAAGATAGAGGGGCAAAAGTACAATTAAGCCAAAAATTAACGACTCCATTTATTTTATATTTTTTAAAAGTTATGAACGACTCCATTTCTATATAGTCACAAAAGAGATATTGATTAGACCAAGTTTTTAAATTATTAATACTTTCGTTTAAATAGATAGACACAATGAATTGCAATAACCTAGTTCAGCAGAACACAGACATATAATAGAAATGAAGAATTTGAAGGAAAAAAGAGGCAGTACACCTCTCTCCCTCTCTCCCTCAACCATCACATTTCCACAACCTTTGCACACAGCCTATGATGCTCAAGTGTAAACTTCAATTTCAGTGTAGAAACCATTATGACAATGAAGTTTGTTACTAGTAGGCAAATCAGTGTTTAAGGAAACATGTTCTCCATGACTTCTCCATTACCTTCATTAAGTTTAAAATAAACCTCATTTAAAAATGTCACAAAAAAAAATGTAGAAAGTTATGACCGACATTTTAATTTGTCCAATATGCAGAAATCATTATTTTTCAATGTAAAAACATTATATCAAATGATAAAAAAAATAATCACAGGTTTATATGTTGTTTTTTATTACAACTACTACCGACTACATCCATAAAGAATCTAACTACATATAATCAATTTTCAATAATCACTCTTCCTTCTATTCGTTTCATTTTAACTTTTACAAGATATATTGGTCACAGGAAAAAAAAACTTATACAGGTATACAGGTTTTGTTTAGCAAATTTGTATAACCCATGATTGAATTGATAATCAAATTTTTTATATAAGACCTGCGTGAAAGAGAACTAAAACGAAAATCACATGTCATGTGAATTTTCAGCTGTTCAAAACTTGAGAGTTTTATATTAATATTTTTGACAAAATTTCACAACTTAGAGTTGGTGGCTGATCTTTTGGGAATCTCCTTCCTCGTGAGGCCTTCTTGAACCAATGAAACAAGAAGCTGCAAGTCAACAATGGAAAAACATAGATAAGCTGAACCAGAGAAACGAAAGGGGTCTTATGCTACAAAGTATAGAAAACAAAGTCCTTTTAAAATTGCACTATGCCGAGAAAGTTAGAGGTAATAGATGAAGAGATATAATCCTTTACCTCTCCCTTCTGATTGAACATTCGGCCTGTAACATAGCCGCGTGCATTAAAGGCGGTAGGACTAAAGACCTGTAGAACAATTCGTTGGATGTATTAACAACTTTACAACACACACGCCAAACACAAAATTTTGTGAAAATACTTCAAATTTAGGAAAAGCCAACCACTTGACTAGTTAATTGATATTCAAAATGTGGTCAATGAGTAACCATTTATTGACTTCATAATCTACTTGGATAGTTTAATTGTTCCCTGAAAAGATTTTAACAAGAATTTTGTTTATGTTGAAATTTTTCCAAAATAATGAAAACACTCACCACATATAGTATCCAGTCATCAGCTCTAAAAGGTCTGTGAAACCACATGCTGAAATAAAATAAAAATAGAAACATCAAACAATAAGCTAGAGAGCTTGAAAACTTTCTACGCATGCCTCACATATTATTATGTTAATATATAAATCAACCTAATGTACAACGAAAAGGACTGATACTTACGAGTGGTCCAAACTCACAGTACGCGTCTTTAAACCCACCCGACGATGGGGATTCACACTTACTTGAAGAAATATTAGATCAGAAGCAAATGCCGCCACACACCTGCAATACAAACCAAACACACAGATTATTTGATAAAAGACCATTGATAAACCAATCTTACTTAATTAAATTAAAAGCTTAAGCAGTCTGATAAGCACTTATGAAACCTTAACCCGCCATTTTGCTTTAACCCTGTCCCACATCATTCTTAATTAAACCTCAACTAATCCTAATTATAGCATCTCAGCTAACTAAACTTTGCATAGTAAATCTAAAGATAATAACTAGCGCTGCCTCAATTTTTTTTCGTGAGTCTAACCACATTTAATGAAGTCCAATAACTGCCCAAAGCATTTTTCAAATGCAGACACATGGATATCCACCATATCGTTTTGTGCATTCCTTCATCTATTCCCTCCTTCATTCCTTCATCTTTTGTTAGTGATATTAGTATATTCTTCATCATTTTCCAGCAGGTACTTCTTAGATCTCCTTTTTCCTTCTTTAATAATGACAGCTACGACATTGTGTTTCTCCGTCACCTCTAAAATCCAATTCAAATTGACACTACCAGAAGCTTCGTCAGCATCAAGTTGAACACTAAACTTGGATTTCTTCCTCATATTGCTTGGGATGAGAAGTTGAAATCATCTTTTATGGCCAAAACACTAAAAGAAGAATATTCAATTTGTTATCAAGGTACGATTTCACTACTATTTGTTTATTGATATCTGCAGACAAATTATTTGTTCTTTCGTATAGTATTTATATAGTTTCATCGCTTCCTTCTCTCATTGCCCAATTTAGCATTCTTAATTATTTTTCCTGGTTTTTAATTATGAGCTATATACATTTTTTAACTTTCATATTATCAATTACCTAAATTTATATGTTTCTCCCTACAATGAATAGGTGTTGATACCCTTTAACTTAAAGCCTTTTTACATATGGGTCTTTAGCTTTGGTTTATTGAAGCATGTTACTTGCATCCAGGCTCTGTTGTTCTTTGGCACGGCCTTTGTTGCTTTTTATTTGCAATTTTAATTGAGAGTTGGTGGATTTTCGTCACGGTAACCAACAATCAAGTGGTTGTATATGCTTTACTTAGCTTAAGAGGCTGTTTGTATATGTTTGTTTTCACTTAATCATGATTCTAATTTTCCTTTTTTGATTTTCTTGACAGCAGCGTTTTCTATTACTAACCTTATTTGTTAATAACATTTTTCTTCTCAAACTAACAGATCATGCTGTTAAGACTTTCGAAAATGGCCAGCAAAGGTTAGTTTTCCAACAATCGTGGGATATTATCATACAATATATTTGCGTCAATCTATTTTCTTGATTAATTTATTGTGTTACTTGAAACACTATTGATTTGTAGGAAGGTTTATATCCCAAGGTTATTATTGACCCCTTATGGTAAAAGAATCCCTTTCAAGTTTCAACGAAGACAATATTCATTGTCTGTTTCATTTACTACGATTATCAATAAAAGTTAGGGGCAATCACTTAAACATGTTGGAGTATATCTGCCTCAATCAATTTTCTCTCATGGACAACTATACGTTGCTATGACTAGAGTTACTTCAAGAAAAGACTTGAGATATTGGTTATTGATGACAAGGGTGATGATACAAATGTAACATCAAAATATGGTTTATAAAGAAATATTTGAAAATGTATTTTAGTTAACTCTAATAATTAGCAAACTTTCCATTAATTTATTGACCTTGGTGATAAATTTATACTTTTGCATATCATTATTAGAGTATTGTCTCCTTCAAAAAAAAATTATTAGAGTATTGTCTTTTTTTTTTTAACCATAATATGAATGCTTTGTTAATATACTGTCATATGTTAATAACTAATTCACTGTTGGTTATCAAATAATATAATGATATAACGCTATAACAGACCCGTGTGATAGCACGGGTCAAGAATCTAGTTGTTCAAACTTTTAGGATAGTTGGTATGGATGTGTATTAGAGTCACTTGTCCAAGTGGTTATAACTTATAAGGACTATCCTAGCATCCCCCGTTCTTTTATGTAAGAGTTTGAATTTCAGCAAAGTAAAATGCGTCTGTACATTGGTAAAACATAATCTCAAAGGGTTCTTGCTAAGGGAACTCGATAGATATAAAACCAGTCTGTATTCACCTAATAACTTGCAACTTAAGCTTTTGGGATTTGGTTCTTGACATAGGTCCAACTAAGATGCATGTGCACAATAAAATCGAATTTTCTGCAATCTCCATTTTCACAGGTTATTCAATCAAGTTCTTTCTCATGACAAATGTTTTTAATGACAACAAATTTTAACATAAGCTCATCACTTCCAAGCACAAGGCTCCTAGTTTAGTACATTGGTAAAATCCCTACTAGTTCATGCATTTGCCAATTTCACTCGAGCATTCAAACCCAGAATATCTAACAGTAAATAAAAGGTATGTACCTATGCAAGGCCTGATCATCTGACAATTTTCCCTTTGCTCTAAACCAGTATCTCAAACTGCATTCAAAGTTTAAATAAGTTTAGATAATATGTAGTACCATTAAGAATCACAAACTACACTCATGCTTTCCTGTTACCTCCTTCCAAATCTTCCATAAGAAAAAAAAAAACATAAAATACTGGTATAAATAAATGTAAGTAAAAATGGGGAAAGAGCACCCAGCTAACCTAGGAGGAGACTTGGTCATATTTGTTGCAGTTCTAGGTTCACAGAACCGTATCTCTATGGGCCAGGGAATGAACTCAGTTGCAGCAACTTTGGCCCGGTAAGTTCTGAAGCAAATAAATTTGTAAATATGGCATAGAAAATCGGTATATAGACGCACACTTATCTAGAGTTGAACTAAATAAAAAATAAACAAACATAGAAAACCATTGCATCAAGAAGGATAATAAATCTTACCTTGGAAGACGAGGGTCAGTAAGACGTTGCTCCCGTAACTCTTCCATTGATACAAGCTATAACAAAGACAAAATCTATTAGTTCAAATTTCCTAGCAGCGTTTGGGCTTTTTGTATTGAACGAAACTTTGTTACTTGCCTCATCTGGGGTAGGAACAGATGGCATAGACACTTCCTGGTGTTGAATACCTAATTCTTCTTTCTGTATAATTAAGGTAATAACAAAAATAAATTTACCTCGAATATAAAGGAATTCATCAACTAGAATTAGAGCATACATGCTAAAAGAACACGTACCAATTAATATGAAAACAGATAAAGACAAAGCTACATCAACCATATTATATTTAAAAATCATGGAAAACTGAAACTGCAACTACACCGAGCCTTTATCCCAGTAGATAGGGTCGGCAACATGAATTGAAGGGCATCATAACTCCCTATCACATATAAATATTAAAAATAGCTTGTTTACCTTTAAATATCTCTTAATGAAGTTTGACCTGTAGTTTTTTTCTGTAAAAAAATTATATAAAAAAGGGAAACTCATAGGTTTATATTCTTACGATTGAATTGACAATGCCAGACAGCATCTCATTTACTAATTATTGATATTGCATTAAATTCCTATTCCTGGCAGGACTAAATCCAATCAAGGATAACGCAAGTGTATATAAATGCCTTTCATACAAAAAACCAGAAGATAGGGATGTCACTTTGTATAGTAGCACTATCTGGGTGTTCACAATGGCCTTTCATCTTTTAATTTCCAGCAAGTAACTAGTCTGAACTCTGAAATATTAAGTTAAAGCTAACTACTTGTCCTTAATGCTAAAATTCTGTTATTATGCATTAATTCATAAACTTCACCATCTACATGGTGAAAACAGAAAAGTGCAGAAGCTAAAAGGAAGAAGAAGGAGAGAAAATGTGAGAAAATCTAATATTCATTCAATTGAATTCAATTAGTTACAAGGAAGCTATATATAGTACAACAGAATTCTAACAAACTGTAACTAACTTCTATCTAAGGTAAGAATCTCCTAGAGCTAGTACATGATAAGGAAACTTGAGATGCAAGCTAACTTGCTCTGCAAGTTATCAAATGAGAGCATAGTCAGACTCTGACTCAGAACCTAACTGGTTCAGAAGCTGAAGCTCAGACGCAGGTTCAGAAGCAGAACCTCAGACTCTAGTTCAGAAGCAGAACCTCATACGCAGGTTCAGAAGCTGAACCTCAGACTCTAGTTTCAAACTCTGTTAGGTGTTGACACAAGAGCATATGTGATCACTGGCACCAGAATCAACTATCCAGGATCCAATATTGGAGTGATTCAGAGAGTAAGAAACTCTGGATATACCTGAAGTCACATGATTTGTGACATGATTCACCTTGCTAGAAGAACCTTGCTGAGTCTGTAATAGGTTGACAAGGTGATCATATTGCTCTTTGGTAAAACCAAAAGAGTCATTGCCTTTGCAGCTCTTTGAATCTTCCAAATCCTCCCTTTCTTCATTTATCTCAAGAGAAGAATTATTAACCATAGCAGGACTTTTACCAAAATGTGGAGGAAAACCATGTTTCCTATAGCAAGTTTCCACAGTGTGGTCATTTCTCCCACAAAAGGAACAAACACGTTTATTGCCAAGTGTGAATAAAGAACCGCCACTGTAACCACCATTACCACGCCCTCTTCCGTGAGATTTACCCACTGAATTGATCAAAATCTTGGAATCATCTACAGGAAGAGAAATTTTGAACTGGCGTTCATGTTGCATTACCATTGAAAAAATCTTGTTCAATGTTGGTAATGGATTCATCAGCAAAATCTGTGAACGTACAAGATCAAAAGAATCATTAAGACCAGTAAGAAAACGAATGGAACGTGTAATTTCATGTTGATGCTTTGCATTCATCACACCAGTAACACACATACAACGATGTGGACAAGCACAAATGGGAGTAGGAAGATAAGCTTCAAGTTCTTCCCATAAAACCTTCAATGCGGTAAAAAAACTCTGAAACAGAACGTGAATCTTGCTTCAACCCAAAGGTCTCACACTGCAGTTCATAAATGCGAATGAAGTCTCCTTGAGAAAAGCGTTCTTTGAGCTCGTTCCATACGTCCATAGCATTTTCCAGAAAAACGATGCTTTGAGTTGTTGAGTATTTTGAAGTTGGCTGCATGTTTTGGCAAAAGCAATGTGTTTAAGCAAAGCATCTCCATGAATATAAGAAGTCTTCAGTTGCAAGAAAACGGTTTTGAAGTAGTTCAGAAGCACTTTTGCCCTTCAGAAGCTGGAACGGTGCTTCAGACGCACTACAGTACTTCAGAAGCTGAAATCCTTCAGACGCGCTACATTGCATCAGACGCACTATTCAAAGCGTTGACCCGCGTTGACTTCTTCAGAAGCTGGGTATTTTTGCGTTATTTTTGTGCGAATCTTTGCGAGATTTATCAAGGTTTTATCATGGATGAATGCTTCTAGAATGCTGATGAAATTGGTGAAGATTTCTTGAAGATTTGGCTCGTGTTTATGCTCAAGTATATTTTCTGATGCAATCTTATCAAAGATACAATGTTGTATTATTTGTTTCTTTTCAAGCCATTCATTATTCAGAATCATATCAATTCAGAAGATTGGATTCATATTTATGAGAGCTGCTGAAGTTTATAAAAGGAGAGGTGCTATCATTGTTGATGACTTACGAAGTTTATTAAAAAAATCAGAGTTTTGAGTCTTTGTGTTTTTCACTTAGAGTTTTATTTTGTACACCACTCAACTGAGTTGGTTTAGGTTTAATTGAGTTGTAATTCATTCTAAGCCTTTAGGTACGAATGAAGTTTTGATGTTTTGAAGTGTTTTTCATAAAACTGGGTAGTTTTCAAAAGTTGTTTCAGTAACAGGGTTGTTACTTGGGTAGGAAGTTAGGAGTTTTCTAATACTCAACGTGTTGGGTAGAAATCAGAACTAGGAGGAGATTGATTGCTTAGGCTGGGAACTGGGAGTCAGTGTCTTGAGTCTTAAGGATTAATTCCTATAGTGGATTTCCTTCCTGGATTGGTATCCTCTAGACGTAGGTGGCATTTGCACCAAACTGGGTTAACAAATACTTGTGCCTCTTTACCTTTCTGCACTGTTTTATTGCTGCTTCTGATTGATTTTATTTGTACTCTGTTTTTGCAAAACCGTGCCCTGTTTTATTGTCCTGATAAGTTCCAGCCAGAATTTCAATTGGCATCAGAGCAGGCACCCTGCCTGTGATTGGGTGAGCTCCAGGGAAGTATTTTCTGGCAAGCATGGACAGAGAGGGAGGTTATGTCAACAGACCACCATTGTTGGATGGCACGAACTATGAATACTGGAAATCCAGGATGTGTGCTTTTCTAAAATCAATTGACAGCAGAACTTGGAAGGCTGTGCTCAAAGGTTGGGATCATCCAGTGGTTTTAGACAAAGATGGGAACAAAACTGAGATTCTTAAACCAGAAGAGTGGACAAAGACTGAAGATGATCTGTCTCTTGGGAATTCTAAAGCCTTGAATGCAATATTCAATGGTGTGGACATGAACATGTTCAGACTCATCAAGCAGTGTACTGTTGCAAAGGATGCTTGGGAAATTCTGAAAACCACTCATGAAGGAACCTCTAAGGTCAAGATGTCCAGGCTCCAATTGTTGACCACTAAGTTTGAGAACCTGAAGATGATGGAGGATGAAAGCATACAAGATTTCTACATGAATGTGCTGGACATGGCAAATTCCTTTGAGTCTCTTGGGGAGAAGATGTCAAATGAGAAGATAGTGAGAAAAATTCTCAGATCTCTTCCCAAAAGGTTTGACATGAAGGTTACAGCAATAGAGGAAGCTCATGACATCACCACTATGAAGGTTGAGGAGCTGATTGGGTCATTGCTGAACTTTGAGACTGCTTTTTGTAAACAGCCTGAGAAGAAAGGGAAAAGAGTAGCTTTTGCAGTCAATTCTCATGCTAATGATCAACAAGAGTTTGATGAGGATGATAGTGATTTATCAGAAGCTCTAGTGTTGCTAGGAAAACAATTCAACAAAATTCTGAAGAAGGTTGACAGAAAATCCAAAACCAAAGGTCAGAATTTCAGATTCAACAACAAGAAGCAACAAACTGATGAGAAGAAGACCAAGTCTGAGGAGAAAAGTAATCAAGCTAAAGGTGTGCATTGCTTTGAGTGTGAGGGTTATGGACATATCAAGTCTGAATGTCCTACTTTTCTTAAGAAGCAGAAGAAGAGCCTAGCTGTTTCATGGTCTGATGATGATTCTGAAGAAGATACTGCAAGTGAATCAGCTAAGTGTGATACTAGTTTGATGGTTAAGTTAATATCTCAGAAGTCAGTAGCTAACTCTAAAACTGTGTCTGAAGTTTTAGAGTCTGAGACTTTTTCAGAGTCTGACACAGAGCCTGAAGCTTCATATGTGTCTGAAGTTGCTAAAACCTCATATGATGAACTGGCTGACAACTACAGGAAGCTATACACCAGAAGTGCAGAAGTTTGCAAACAAGTTCTGGATCAGAAGGAGACTATATGTCAACTAGAGGCTGAAAAAGGTGAACTTTTAGTGCAAAATTCAGAACTGAAAGAAGAAGTAAGCCAGCTGAATTCCCAGCTTGAGAATATGAAAAGGCAGGTCAGAATGATGAATACTGCTACTGATGTGCTGGATGAGATTCTTGAGAATCAGAAGCAAGGAAAAACTGGTTTAGGCTTTGTTGATCAGACTCAGAACCCCAAACAGAAGATTCCTGTTAAAAATTTTGTTCCTGCTACTCAAAATTATAATCCTATGATTGGGACATCTAAGATGAGACCTCAGAAGCAAGCTCAGATGCAAGGTCAGAAGCAAGCACAGATGCAAGCTCAGAAGCATGTTCAGATGCAACCTCAAAAGCAACCCCAGAAGTTTAACAGAAACAAGAGAAGAATTCATCCCTGGATCTGTCATCATTGTGGAAAGAAGGGGCATATCAAACCATTCTGTTTCAAACTGTATGGTTATCCTGAACACTTTCAATATAGAAGAGTGGAACCAGCTGCAACCAGAAATTATGTTCAGAAGGTGTGAAAGCCCAAAGTCAAGAATGTTGGCCTTATAGCTCATACCTCTTTGAGAGCCACTTCTAAAGAAGACTGGTACTTTGATAGTGGTTGTTTAAGACACATGACTGGTGTGAAGAAGCTGTTGAGTAATGTAAAGCCTTATTCCAGAAGCTATGTCACATTTGGAGATGGAGTAAAAGGTGAGATTCTGGGTATTGGTGATTTAATCAGTGAAGGTTTACCTAGACTGAATGATGTGCTATTGGTGAAAGGATTAACTTCTAACCTGATCAGTATTAGCCAGCTTTGTGATCAAGACTTGGAAGGTGAATTTCAACAAAGAAGAATGTGTGGTAACTAATCAAGAAAGCAAGGTTCTGATGAGAGGCTGCAGATCAAAGGATAACTGTTATTTGTGGGTGTCTGAAGAAGAAAGAAGCCTTACTTCTTGTCTCATGGGTTCAGAAGAGGAAGTCAGACTCTGGCACCAGAAACTGGGACATTTGCATCTGAAAGGCATGAAAAAAATCCTGAGTACTGAAGCTATCAGAGGTTTACCTAATCTGAAGATCAATGAGGACAGTGTTTGTGGTGATTGTCAAATTGGAAAACAAACAAGAAAGTCTCATCCCAGATTGGTACACCAGGTAACTACTAAAGTGCTAGAACTATTACATATGGATTTAATGGGGCCTATGCAAGTTGAGAGTATTGGAGGTAAAAGATATGCTTTTGTTATGGTTGATGACTATTCAAGATTCACATGGGTTAGCTTTGTTAGAGAGAAGTCAGATGCTTTTGAAGTGTTTAAAGAGTTATGTATTCAGTTACAAAGAGAGAGGATTGTGGTATTGTCAGAATCAGAAGTGATCATGGCAAGGAATTTGAAAACAAGATTTTCTGAGTTCTGTGCTTCTGAAGGTATAAAACATGAGTTTTCTGCACCTATAACACCTCAGCAAAATGGTGTAGTTGAGAGGAAGAATAGGACATTAGCAGAATGTGCAAGAGTTATGCTGCATGCTAAGAAGCTACCCTATATGTTTTGGGCTGAAGCTATGAACACTGCCTGCTATATCCACAATAGTTACTTTGAAGAAGGGAACAACATCTACATTTTATGAACTATGGAAAGGAAGGAAGCCTACAGTCAAATATTTCCATGTTTTTGGGAGCAGATGTTATATTTTGGCTGATAGAGAAAACAGGAGAAAATTTGATCCTAAGTCTGATGAGGGAATATTTCTGGGTTATTCAGTGAACAGCAGAGCTTATAGGGTGTTTAATTCCAGAACCAAGGTTGTGATGGAGTCCATTAATGTTGTGATTGATGATCTGTCTGCTGAAAAAGATAGAGATGAGTCTAAAGTTATTCCTGAGTCTGAAGCATCAGAAGAACAACTGTCAGAAGCAGAAAATCATCCAGAGTCTGAAGAAGCAGAAATTCAACCAGATCATGTTCCTACTGGTAAAGGGCCATCAATTAGAGTTCAGAAGGATCATCCTAGAGATTTAATCATTGGAAGCTTAGATCAAGGGGTCAGAACCAGAAGTTCAGATGCAGCTGCTACTGATTCATGATTTGTGTCAAAATTTGAGCCAAAAAATGTGAAAGAAGCCCTAACTGATGAATTTTGGATTGAAGTCATGCAAGATGAGTTGAATCAATTCAAAAGGAGTAAAGTGTGGGATCTTGTTCCAAGACCTGAAGGTTTAAATGTGATTGGCACTAAATGGATTTACAAGAACAAAACAGATGAAAATGGTACTGTGGTCAGAAACAAGACAATGTTAGTTGCTCAAGGTTATACTCAAGTTGAGGGACTTGATTTTGATGAGACCTTTGCACCTGTGGCCAGATTAGAGTCCATTAGATTACTGTTGGGAGTATCCTGCATTCTCAAGTTCAAACTGTTCCAGATGGATGTGAAGAGTGCATTTCTGAATGGTTATCTGCAAGAAAAAGTCTATGTTGAACAGCCTAAGGGTTTTGTGGATCATACATTTCCTAATCATGTTTACAAATTGAAGAAGGCCTTGTATGGATTGAAGCAAGCACCAAGAGCATGGTATGAAAGGCTTACTCAATTTCTTGTGACTCAAGGATACAGAAAAGGAGGTTCTGATAAAACTTTATTTGTGAAATATGAAAATGGAAGTCTGATGATTGCTCAAATCTATGTTGATGACATAGTGTTTGGAGGGATGTCACAGAAGATGGTTCAATTGTTTGTTCAGCAGATGCAGTCAGAGTTTGAAATGAGCTTAGTTGGTGAACTAACATACTTTCTTGGACTGCAAGTCAAGCAAATGGAAGATACAATTTTCATTTCTCAGAGTAAATATGCCAAGAATATTGTGAAGAAATTTGGAATGGAAACTGCCAGCCATAAGAGGACACCTGCTGTTACTCATCTGAAACTAACTAAAGATGAACATGGAGTTTCAGTTGATCAAAGCCAATACAGAAGTATGATAGGAAGCTTATTGTACTTAACTGCAAGCAGACCTAATATTACTTTTGCTGTTGGAGTGTGTGCAAGATATCAAGTTGATCCTAAGATGAGTCACTTAACACAAGTTAAGAGGATCTTGAAGTATGTCAACAGTACAAGTGATTATGAAATCATGTACTCACACAGTGCAAGTTTTGAGTTGATAGGGTATTGTGATGCTGACTGGGCAGGAAGTGCAGATGACAGGAAAAGTACTTCTGGAGGATGTTTCTTTTTGGGGAACACCTTAATTTCTTGGTTTAGTAAGAAGCAGAATTGTGTCTCATTATCTACAGCTGAAGCTGAATACATAGCAGCTGGTAGTAGTTGTTCACAGATATCAGACATCATTTCATCAGAAATCTTGTGGAAGAAAAGATTGTTCAGCTTGAACATGTGGATACTGAGAACCAGATTGCTGACATTTTCACAAAGGCTTTGGATGCTAAACAGTTTGAGAATCTGAGAAGCAAGTTAGGTGTTTGTTTGCATGAGGATTTATAGCAATTACAGCAAACTGGATGTGAGGAAGATTTGGGTGTGATCCTGAACCTGAGTCTGAGTCTGATACTGGAACTAATTTTGAAGATTTTTGTGAAGTTTTTATTCTCCATATGAAGTCTGAGTTTTGTCATAATTTTGTGGCTAAAAAGGGGGAGAAAAACCTGTGTTGTGATTCAGAATGTTCTCAGAAGAAGTGTGTGTTCAGATGTTCAGAATCAGAATTTGTTTTGTTCAGAGTTCAGAACCAGTGTTGTGAAGATGTGATTAAGGGGAAGTTTGTGTCCCAGGGAGAGTTCATGAGTGATAAAATCCTGAGTTGTGAGCTGTTTGTGTAGTATTCCTAAAGTTTTCAAATTTCAGAAGTTTCTTGTATCAGAAGTTTCTGCAGTTCAGAGGAGTATGGTGTGTATGCTGAGTTGCAGGGGGAGAGTAGTGTGTATGTTGTTGGTGTGAAGCTTCAGGGGGAGTGTCATGTGATGATCAGAAGCTGAGAAGTTGATCAGTAGTTACTTTATGTGTTCTTCAGAAGTTGAGAATATCAGAAGCTGATATGTTGTGTTGAACTGAAGTTGTTTTGTGTTTTTCATGGTTAATCATAGCTGAATCCGCTGCTTATCTCTATGTTATGATTAATTTTGTGGAGTTTTTCATTGCTGAGTTTGGTTATGATGAATTGAAGAACTTGGTTTTGTGAAACATTGATTTTAGCCTAAAATTTGCCAAAGGGGGAGATTGTTGAGTATTTTGAAGTTGACTGCATGTTTTGGCAAAAACAATGTGTTCAAGCAAAGCATCTCCATGAATATAAGAAGTCTTCAGTAAGAAAACGGTTTTGAAGTAGTTCAGAAGCACTTTTGCCCTTCAGAAGCTGGAACAGTGCTTCAGACGCACTACAGTACTTCAGAAGCTGAAATCCTTCAGACGCGCTACAGTGCATCAGACGCACTATTCAAAGCGTTGACCCGCGTTGACTTCTTCAGAAGCTGGGTATTTTTGCGTTATTTCTGTGCGAATCTTTGCGGGATTTATCAAGGTTTTATCATGGATGAATGCTTCTAGAATGCTGATTGAATTGGTGAAGATTTCTTGAAGATTTGGCTCGTGTTTATGCTCAAGTATATTTTCTGATGCAATCTTATCAAAGATACAATGCTGTATTATTTGTTTCATTTTCAAGTCATTCATTATTCAGAATCATATCAATTCAGAAGATTGGATTCATATTTATGAGAGTTGCTGAAGTTTATAAAAGGAGAGGTGTTATCATTGTTGATGACTTACGAAGTTTATTAAAAAAATCAGAGTTTTGAGTCTTTGTGTTTTTCACTTAGAGTTTTATTTTGTACACCACTCAACTGAGTTGGTTTAGGTTTAATTGAGTTGTAATTCATTCTAAGCCTTTAGGTACGAATGAAGTTTTGATGTTTTGAAGTGTTCTTCATAAAACTGGGTAGTTTTCAAAAGCTGTTTCAGTAACAGGGTTGTTACTTGGGTAGGAAGTTAGGAGTTTTCTAATACTCAACGTGTTGGGTAGAAATCAGAACTAGGAGGAGATTGATTGCTTAGGCTGGGAACTGGGAGTCAGTGTCTTGAGTCTTAAGGATTAATTCCTATAGTGGATTTCCTTCCTGGATTGGTATCCTCCAGACGTAGGTGGCATTTGCACCGAACTGGGTTAACAAATACTTGTGCCTCTTTACCTTTCTGCATTGTTTTATTGCTGCTTCTGATTGATTTTATTTGTACTCTGTTTTTGCAAAACCGTGCCCTGTTTTATTGTCCTGATAAGTTCCAGCCAGAATTTCATGAGCAATTGAATCTTCTACAGAATTCATGATCCAAGAGTGTACAAGCATGTTACAACGATTCCACGCCTTGAAACTAGGATCAAATTCCGTTGGAACTGGAATTGATCCATCCACAAAATCAAATTTGTTCTTTCCTCCTAAGGCTCTTCGCATTGAACGCGCCCATGAATGATAATTGGAATTGCTAAGAATTGGAGTAATTGCGACGGAAGAAGGTCCATCAGAAGCATGAACATAGTAAACATTGCCAGGTTGTTGAGACGGATCGAGAATCAGTGGAACAACGCCACAACCAGTAGCGCCACCGTTAGCGGCGGCAACACGTGCCATCGGAGAAGAAGCGCAAAACAGAAAACAAAACGAAAAGAAAACGAAACGATGCGCAGCAAAGCTCAAAAGAGCTCTGATACCATCATAAACTTCACCATCTTCATGGTGAAAACAAAAAAGTGCAGAAGCTAAAAGGAAGAAGGAGAGAAAATGTGAGAAAATCTAAGATTCATTCAATTGAATTGAGTTAGTTACAAGGAAGCTATATATAGTACAACAGAATTCGAACAAACTGTAACTAACTTCTATCTAAGGTAAGAATCTCCTAGAGCTAGTACATGATAAGGAAACTTGAGATGCAAGTTAACTTGTTCTGCAAGTTATCTTATGAGAGCATAGTCAGACTCTGACTCAGAACCTAACTGGTTCAGAAGCTGAACCTCAGACGCAGGTTCAGAAGCAGAACCTCAGACTCTGGTTCAGAAGCATAACATCAGACGCAGGTTCAGAAGCTGAACCTCAGACTATGGTTTCAGACTCAAGTCAGAGTATATAGTTTAACATAAATCATTTAAGAATGATAAGAAAAAGCATATATGAAATAAAAAGAGTGCATCTATTGACCTGATTTAAAGCTAAATAAATTGGGAAATGCTAAAGAGTGCCCTTAAGGCATTGGTTAAGTGTAAAAATAGAAATATTGTATTGAGAAATGGTAAAAAGTGATGAGTTTAACTTTTTAAAAGTTAAAATATTGTTGAATCCAATGCAAACATAACTATTTTTGTTTCCATAAATAAATAGAAATGCCTGAAAATTTATCCTACTCTAAGTCAAGAAAAACGGGGATTACCTGAAATGAAGCCAGCAAAGTGAATATGATGTTTCCCTTTTGAGTTGCATCTACTTTCCTTGTAGCAAAGCTCTTCCCATCACGCAGACGCTTAACTTTATATAGAATTGGTACTGGAATATGAAAGTGCACAAAATATATAACGTTTTCACTATTATACACAAACAAATGAATTAACAGTACCCGTAACACACAGTATGTGAATGATGATAATGAATTGCACATGTTTAATTTTCTATTATGAAGAAAATATTGCTTGATTTACTTGAACATAGTCTGTAACCTTAAAAGATAGAACCTCTATTAGAAAAAACCATACTGTATAAAGTCAACATAAAACTTATAATTTTACAATCCAATGGATTTGAGAGTGAGAGACAGAAAATTAACATCCATCAATAAAAAGAATTCAACCAATTCAATTTATGTATTCTTATGTTTACAATTGGATGAGCTGGGTTTGATTTATGTATGGATGGAATGGTTGGAAAATTGATACATGGATTATTTTACCACTCCTGGCTTTAGATGGCTAAATGGATTATGATCTATAAGTCAATCAGCTGTTTGATTCACAACTTCGCTCAAAATTTGGTTCCCCAGGACTGTCTATTTAATTCCCTGGTCTCTAGGTGCCATTTAAGCAAAATATAAACAGTTGAAACTATTCTACCAAAACAAACATGCACAACAGTAAAAGAAGTTGGTGATGAAAATTGAAAAGCAAGGAGCGGGATTTGTCAACAACAAAATTTTTAAACTGCCAACTAAAAATAAAATTACAGCCATTTGCAAATGTAATTTATAAATAAAATACAAAAACACTTGCTTATATAAAGCAATTTAACAGATCGATAGAGAAGAGAGAATTGGATCTTTAAAGCAAGGAGAAGAAGTGGGAAAAAACAGAAAAGGGAGTTAAATCAGAGCACTGTAATCAAAGATCAGTGATTAAACATGCTTACTGTTAAAATCCCCCGCAAGAAGGAAATACACATGCAAGCTATGAACAACTTTTAGACAATCAACAGACTTTGATGCTGCAGCCAATGCCTGGGGATTACACATTACCTCATAAGAAGTCTACCCTTAGAAAGTGCAGTATAAAGAAGATAAAGTGATTTTATCATACCTGTGCAACTAACTGTCCTCCGAACATCTTCCCAAATCTTGGAGCATCTGGAGGGGTTATTCCTTGAAAAATGTCTACCTTCCAAAGAGAAAAAGCGGAAAGATATAAGGCTTAATTATAGGAATTTCAGCGTTTTACTGCTTGTTATCAAAGATAAACCAGGACAATAATTTTTCCTTCTCTAGTAACATATATCAATTATAATAATATATCATGTGTGTTAATGAGTACCTCTATTGGTTCCAAATGCAATATATGCTCTACAGGTGAGCATGTCTCAATAGATTTTTCGGCACTCCAAATAGACTTTGGTTGCAACAGTGCCGAGTGCTCATGAGGAAGCACTAGACAGGATAGCTGCCATAGCAAAAAAAAAAAAAAAGTTGCTACAAGGTTGAATAAACATTTTATTGACAATTATACCATGTTGATATTGGAAGGCAGTAGGACAATAAAACAAAAAGGATAACCTTAGTCAGAGCTACGACATCAGCATGGTGAACTGCATTTGATAAACCTGCAAGTTCACATTAGTCTTCTGTAATTATAGTTATGAAGCAAGTTAAGTTAATATGTCTCATGCATTTGATGTAACAAGGAAACTCTAAACAAAAAGCTCATTCACAAAAAAATATCAAACAAAACCTAGGCGTCTTAGACCAATGAAACCTCGTCTGTTGTATGCCTTCAGAAATTTTAATTAATTTCCATATTTCCAGTGCAGAATATTGTTGGAATTTGAAAATAGAGGCACGGGTATTTTAAAATACTTTCTCTTTTGTATAATAATGTGTCAAAATATAAAGTACCAAAACCTATTCATAATAGTAATAGACTTCTGATACTAATTAAATAAGGGAACATGTTACACAATATTACGAAATTAAGAGGCCATACCCTCATGTCTAAAATGTATTTTACCCATGCCATACCTCATATTGTGTCTTTGTATTCTAGATCCTAACATTTTCGCTCAAGCTAAAGTTTAGTAATAGTAAGCTAAAGTTTAGCAATAGTAATCTTTGACCTTACGAGATAGTTTCTAGTTATTCAGTTAGGCCTTCTACTACCCAGAAACATAACATATTCTAACAAACATAATTAGGAATGACAAAATCACGATGGCAGAAATACCAACAAGCCTGTACCGTTTGAAATGAAGGGAAAACACTTTAAACATAAAGAGCAGTTTTGAAGGTTATTACCAAAACCAAAATAGTCATATCTTTTCAGTTGAAACTCTAGATCCTTTTCATCATCAGCAAGACCAGATCCAATAACCTCAGCCTGCAAACCAGGAAACTGAACGTTAAGCGCAAAACTGTAAAATTTTAAAGAATAATATTGAATAAACAAAATCTTAACAACTCCATTCTCCATCATAATCATTAGACCTCTACACTACTACCGGCAATCTAATGATACATGTACACTACTCCCTCTGGCCTTGGCAATCTAAAGATACATGTACACTACTCCCTCCGGCCTTTAAATATAAGCAAAAAAAAAAAAAAAAAACTCCCTCTAATATGAATTGGAATAAAAAATGATCAAATTACGCATATTAACCCTCCGGTTCCTAGGGGAAGGGGGCCTGGTAATTCAAAGTTTGGTCAGGAGGTAAGTAAAGTCTGACTAAGATTAAGAAAGGTAGTTGATCACGTTTGATCTATGCAATCCCAATCAAAAAATTAAGTCTATTGTCTAAATTATCCTTCACGACTAATAAATTGGGTAATTATAAATATAAAAAGTTAAATTAAATAAGGAGTAGTTTAAAGATACTTTCATTAAAAATGAGAGAAGCTGCTAGTTTTGCTGATATTTCATTTCAAAAAATATAAGCTATTTTTGCTTATATTTTAGGCCAGAGGAAACACTTTCAATTGTGAATTCTGAAATATAACATTAAGAAAAAAGAAGAAAAAAAAAAGAGAGCATACCTCTCCTTCCCAAATGAAATAAAGACCTTCTCCAGGCTCTCCCTCGCGAACAACATACTCTCCGGGCTCTGCACACAAACCAATCATCCAAGAATAAAATAGTTCATCTCATCAACCATCTCTTCCTATGAATCACTTCCATAGACAAGAATATCAAAGATGAATATAACGTGTTTCGATGTGTGTATGTGTCAGACACCGGACATGCCTTTAATCTGAAGGGTTCACTTTTCAAAATTCAAAATTTTCGAAAATACTCTAAATAACAATAATAATAAAAAATAAAAAAAAAAAAGCTACTCCTTCATAACCAAACTTTTAGTTCTAATGTGAAAAAATCTTCACACATAAATTATTCGTTGAATTAAAGAACAAAACAAAACGAGGTAAAAATAAAATAATGAAAATGAAAATCTGATTAGTAATTACCATAGTTTTTGAGAATAACAAGTTGAGAAATGTTCCGTAAAGATGATCGAGGAAGCCTCTGAAGTAGAGGAACACAACCGAGAAACTCGAACACTGCAACAACAGATCAAAATTAAAATCTCAAATGCATAAAATAAACGGTTGTAACAGAAATTCAAATGCATAAAAAAGTAAAATAAAAATCTCAACAGAAAAAATGGACGGTGAGGCTCACCTTCTTCCCTCGCCATTGAAGAATGGATTGTGACGATGAGTTTGTAGATATTAACGCCTTTGTTGTTAAGAACAGTGAAGAAAAAGATAGAGAATTTAATTTAATTAATACATCAAAAAGTAAAGTTCATGTACTAGTGCTTCAAATCACTAATTATTGTTCAAAAAAAATGAAATCAGGAAATTAATAGAAGTTATCCCCGAGAGCTTAACTCAGTTGGTAGGGATATTGTGAGCTCTAACCACTAAGCTACTTGACAAAAAAAATAGACGTTATACAAACAAATTATTTATTTATTTGTGAAAGTTTGTGTGCCCCGACTGTGTATTTTATATGTTTTTTTTATGAATATATACTTTATATGAATTATAGGTTGATTTTGGTTTGTATAAAATACATAAAAAAAATATCAGCAATATAGGTTGATTATGTTTTTCATAAATTACATAAAAAACATGCAAGTAAAATATCTCTGTAGTATAAGTCGATTCTGATTTTAATTCCAAAATATTTGTTTAGATTTCATCTTGTAATATCATATTCTTCTTTTTAGTCTCTATTCTTCTAAATAATGATTTTTTATAAGAAAAATAATATTTAGACAACTATTTCAAAGAGTCGGTCATTTTAGCTTTTACACCACCAAAAAAAGTCATTTTAGCTTTTCTAATAATTTGTTGCTCGTATTCGTTTCGGTGTCAATATTCACACGGTTTTGTATATTATTATATCGTATAAATTGTCGAGAAATTGTTGTTCAAATAACATATCTATTTTTTATAATAATTTTTTTAATATATGACTCAACAGTTTATTAAACAATAAATAAATAAAGTAAAGTTGTATATTTTAAAAATTCAAAAATAATAATTAACCATTTTTTAAAATTTACCATAATCTTAAAACCTTCCAAAAAAAATTATCCAAAAATATCATGATCTTTGGAGGGAGAAACACCTTTGAAGGCTAAAAATAACAATTAACCATTTCTAAAAATTCAGCATAATTTTTTTTATAAAGAGAGAACCATAATCTATTTTTTTTAGTAAAGAGCGAACCATAATTTTAAAACCTTTAAAAATATCATGATCTTCGGAGAAAGAAACACTTTGAAGTTTGAAGGCTAAAAATTGAAACTTGGCCAAATTAGTTTTGATGAAGCCAAATGAATTTTATTTTATTTATTTTTTGAATTTGTGATTGTTTTGGAAGTTTTGAATATTTATGTCCAATATTTCAAAATTGTTAATTATTAATTTTTTTTATTTGCCAAATTATCAACTTAATTTTATTGAATTGTTTTTATTTTTATAAATTGTTGAAATATTAAAAAAAAAACAAAATCATTGTGATTTTTTTGGAAGTTTTGAATTATTTTTTTTGTACAAGGAAGTTTTTTTTAAGGATTGTACAAGGAAGTTTTGAATATTTATGTACAATATTTTGGAAGACCATAGCCAATTTTTTATAATATAATTATTTCATGATGACCACATCTACTCACAAGACCAGGCTAGATGTCACTATAAACATATATATGTTTTTTCTTTACGTCGATATCACACACATTCAAGTTGTATTTTATTTATTGTATATTGTCAAATAGAATGTCCGACTCTTGTGTCTAATATAACACACCTCTTTTTGTATTAAAGGCCTTATTTGAAAAACTTTGAAATATATGATATATTTAAAATATATGTATCTAATTGAAAATTCGATGATACTACAATGTCTTATAGTATAATTTCACCTAAAATAACAAACTTCATTTTTTTTACCCAGATTTTTTCAAAAAATAATTTATCACTAAGACTTAGCAACATACACTAAAAACAATTTTTTTTTAACTTGATGTTCTTTCATTATTTTCACATTATATCAACTTTTTAAACTTGATGTTCTTTCATTATTTTCACATTATATCAACTTAGTCCCTCACATATCAATGTTTCAAAATGATTCTAAGAGTGCAAAATGAGAATGAAGTTCATCCCATCTGTGTTATCAAATGCATCATTGGCATTCCTCACTAATTTTCAAATGTATCCCAAATGTTACCAACTTATTGTCATTCTAGTTCCTACAAATACCAATAGACACAAATTTGATTAAAATTTTACATTTTCAAGGAACGTTTTGGAATGTGCCGGATTAGATTGATACTGTAACATCCCATAACCAATGAGTAGAAATTATTAAACTTTGAAAAATTAAGATAGTTAATTATGAATTTTACGAAGTTTGTTTATCAAAGGATTTATAATTAATTTGTCGCCTATTTCTCCAGAAAATCATTCTTGATATTTTCCGCTTATGTTCAATAATTAAAACTTTAAAATTTGACGTTATAGATACCTCCCTACAATTTTAAGGACTAATTTAGATATTTACTCATTAAAGGCAGTAACTGATTGTGGACGTTATTTACCTTTTAAATATATATTGTACGGTTAATGCTAATATGATTTTAATCAGTGCGATTCGAGTTATTCCAAACTTGTGCTGGAATTGCTTATTGTACCATAGAAGTTTAAAATTTCATTAAACTTCAATGTCAGGGGTTTTCCATGTTTTCATTAGATGTATAATGCAAAATTGAATGGCATCTTCTCCATCAAAACAAATCTATGGTATGATAATGACAAACTAGTATACTACTATACTGATGCAAAGTGTAAAACATTTAAAGATCACTGTGTAGTAGCCAAAGCCAATAGATGTCACAATTAGTTACAATGTATGGACAAGTTTTACATCCAGAATCTAATCTGAATAGTTTGATCTCAAAAAAAAAAAAAAAAAAAGAAGCCTATCCTAATCAACTACTTGACTAACAACTGGTATGTGCTGTAGCAAATGACAATTCTATTCTCCTAAACTTTATCAGAATACCCCAACCGTTTTGTTGGTGGAACTATAAATACAAACTCCACAAGATTCTTTTTTTCTGCCTGTTATACCTGAAGATCAAGAACAGCCTCTCCTGCGGTGAGAAAAAACACAATCATGACATCAACCCTAAAATCTAGCAACTTTAACTGATATTAAAACTCATTTGATATTGTTTTACTTATAAAATGATTCCAAATCCAATCAGATAAAAGGTTAATGCTATGATTAGCTGTTAAAAGGTTGGGTACCGAATGTGGAATGCATGGGGATCAAAGGACACTGTAAGTAGGAGCTAATAATAAAAGTTAAGTTAAATCAAAAAAGTAGTTAAGTTGCTGAGTTATGCCTATTAGAGAAATTTGAGACTCCATTTTTCTAAATGGACTACAGAGTATAGGTCCCGAGTGACGCATGACCATTCCTTAAGGTCCCAAGTGAGACATGATCATTCCTTAAGAGTATAGGTCCCAAGTGACGCATGATCATTCCTTCAATCAATTTCAGATAAAGGTACTATTTTCTCCTTAACAGATTTCTTCAGAAGTCAATAAGAGGCTATAGGTACATTTAGAACTTTCTTGCATCAACTTACCGTGCATTCTCTTGACAAATCGTTCAAACTCTATGAAGTTTGGTCGTTCCATCAGAAGTGGACTGAGCCTCAGGTATGTAAAGGATGAAAAGTGCCTTCCATCTGGATCATTAATGGGCTTGGTATTATCCAAAACTTTGTTATAGCTAACTCTGTTTAGGCAAGGAAGTGCATTCTCACTGACGACAGGTAGTCCAACATCCCACCCGGCATTCAACACCTGCAATAAATACCCAGAATGTGTAGTTTAGATTATACTACTTTTATTCTATAACTGTATTTGGCACATCCCAAATTTGTCTAAAATAGAACAACAAAGACCAATCTTCTAATAACTTCTTCCTAGTGTAATTGCTTATGTAAGAAACCAAAATTAGATAGAAGATAAACTTTATCAAGGATTAGATACTGACTTGCCAGACTAATCGCTCAGGATCCGCAAATGGCTCTGGAAAGGTCTCGTGTTGATTGAATGTGTGCAGATCAACACAGGCAATATTTAAGTTAACGCCGTTTCTCTTTAACATTGCTGTAATTGCAGCATAGCCATCACGATTGCATGGATTATAATATCCGGCAGTTAATTCAGCAGCATGACTAGCAGTCTTGTACCACCAATAAATACCTGATAGCTGTATATAATAAATTAAAATATATCAAACAGACTGCACAACAGCACAAGGCCACAACACACCCTAAAAAACTAAAAATGATGTACCCTCAAATAGATAACTCCTAGTCAAATGGGACAAGCATTAATGTAGAATTAATTTTACATTTTTCCTATGTTTCTCAGTTTTGAGCTGAAAATGCTATTCTTTCTTGGTCGTTGTGGATGAAAATGTATTACTCAGATATAGCAGTATATTAAAGATACTTCCCTGGTCGTGCTAAACCATTCTTGGTCAAATTGAAGAACTCAAGTCAAATCTTTTACATTGAGGGAAAGTAATGTTCAAGAATAAATCGTTCAAGAATAAATCATTCATAAGTTTACGAGTGTTGTTTTTGTGAAGATTATCGAGAAAGTATGTAAAGATATTTTGACCTAAAAAATGTATTCCTAGAAATTATTTTCTAGCACCGCGCAAGTTTTGTGCAAGAAATGTATTCCTACAGTTTTTCTTGGTCTTCCTCTGCCTCTAGCAATTGGCCTATCCTCCATTTAATCTACTCTCCTTACTGCAGAATCTATAGGTCTCCCCCCCCACATGTCCAAACCACCTAAATCAAGATTTAACCATCTTTTCTACAATAGGTGCTACCCCAACTATATATATATATATATATATATATATATATATATATATATATATATATATATATTCCTAAACAAACACCAACTACAAAAGCCCTAATCAAATAGGTGGAATCAGCAAATACTCATTAAGCATATGATGCGGAAAATAATTCAAGAAGCTTTTTTTTTTTTCTAACAGATTACAAAATTATCTTCACATTACAATTTTTTGTTCTCTTACCTTTGCAGCAATGCAGGATCCCTCAAAAGCTAATTTTGCCATCGTAAGTACCCGGTTTCCATGATCAACTAAACCCTGAGAGTACCAGTTGAGAAAAAACCTGCCATAGAAGCCATCATAATCACCCCCGTCGCAAAAGAACCCTGTTTCGTGTGGCTGAGAATTGTAGGTACCCACATTATCTGGCCCTCTAGCCCAAATAGTGTGCCCTCTTTCTTCTGCTGCTTTCCTAAGACTTTTCAACATATACTGATCATAGCACTGCACAAAGGTGAGAAAGATTATTAGCAAATTGGTGAAGAAGGTATTCAAGCCTCGGAAGTGTATGCATACAAGCAAAAAAACATCAGCAACTATAGGTGAAGAATAAAAGACAGAGATAGATCCATAGTCTGTGACAATACATGGCAGCAAACAATGAACATTTAACTTACACATATACACTATCTAACACCAACAAACAAACAATTGTCCCTGTATATCTGTAGATGTTGAATGAAGAACCCAGTCCTAAACAAAATGCCAATGAAAGCATGTGATAGAAGAAAGAATTAAGGAGGACAAAGAACAAAACAATTACCTTTTGAGAAAAATGTCCCTGTATAAGGTATTTTTAAAAAAAATTACTTTTGGGGCTCAGCAGAATGAGGATTTTCTTGGTTAAGAGAATTTACAGAAACAAAGAAATTTGAGCAGAGGAGGCATTCACAATGAAAAATTGAATCTGGAAGTTATCAGCTATAATACACTTGAGAAAGCAACAAAAAAAAAAACTTATATTTTCATAAAAACGTATATTGAAGAAAATAATTACCTGGAACTCACCAATACCAGGATATCTCCAGCCATGCTTTACAGGACAAGATGGGTATCTTAGCTCTCCACATGGACCTAGTCCAACTTCAATCATGGAGATGAAGCCATCCTCAAAATACTCATTAAACTCTATACGGAAACTTCTCATGAAATCAAAATAAACCTAAAAAAAATACAACACACAAATTGCATCCCTTAATTTTATTGGTATAACACAGAGGAAACCATGTCTCCTCTCGGATCCTTGAAAAACATTTGATAAATAATCCAAATGGATTCATTCAGAGGAATGGTGGTTTAAGACTAACACCATAATATGTATAAAGGATGGAATAAAGCCTTCACCATCATGATTTAATTCAAGCTCGGTTTACAGATGTCTACACTGATGGATTTTCATTAAGCATAAGCAAAAATCCATTTCTTTCTGATAGCATTCAATTGTAATAATAATAACAAGAACAACAATAGTTGTTAATAACAACAGCAACAACAAAAACAAACAACAATAGTTAATCGTACTATGACGTCGTTATTACCTCCACAGCAGTCCGACCTCTCAAAACACGTTCCTTATCTATTCCCCAGGAAAGACATTCAGGGTTGTGTCTTCCCTCTCTATCAGTGAAAAAAATATCTGGATTGCTCCTACCAATTTCCGCAACCCAATGGGGTAATGGAATACAAACATCATCACCAAAATTGCCTCCACATTCGTGAAAAGACATGACAACCTACCCAAATGTATACGAGACAATTCACATTAAAAGCCAGACTGAATCAGCAAGAGAGCAACCCACGATGATTAAAGTAGCTTATAGAACTCACCTGCAACTTAAGCTTAAGCTCACGCACCATTTGAAAGAGTCTCTTGTAACCATTCCAATTATACTCTTGAGGAGCATGTGCCTCCACTATTCCCCACCAGCAGTCAACCATAACACCATCAACATTTGCTGATTTCAATACCCTCAGCTGCTTTAGTATACCATCCGGATCAACAAGCTCGCATTTAATATTGATCACCCCTAACTGTCAACAATTTAGATAGATTATGGTATATAATGTTAATTGACATGCATAGGCGATTTCCAACAAGATAATTATTAAGTTCACTTAACAATCATATAAAGAAAATCCAAAATATATATTGAGAACATCAACATATTAAGCATAACTACTTACTACGAGTAATTTAAGAAACCAAGAAACAGGACTTAATAGAAAATGAAAAGTAAGAGTAAAATTATAGCTTACCGGTAGCATCACATAAACAGGAACATAAGGGCTCCCAGCAAAATCACGTTCTGGTAATCTGGGGGGAATGTCAGCAATCTGTAAAGGATAAAAAGATGTAAACAATGCCAAGAGACTTACCTTCTAAAGGCACCGTACTGAAATTATATGCAAAATAAAAAGGAAGAATATCCCCTTTTGGATAATCATTCATCTTGGGATATCATTTCAAATTTTCTTAACTATAGGGATTGATTTTTGCTGATAAAAACTGTGGTGATTAGCCCTTACGAGAACAGAAAATAGAGAAAATAAAAGATAAATCTAGATTTAAAAAACGCACAGAACCTCCTCTAGCTTAAAGCCATTCAATTTTTTCCTCTGAATTCATGCCTACCATACACTATCTATCCTTCCCTCCTATATTCTCCTCCCCAAATGAGTCCGCCTTGGTCGTCACCAGCTCGGGATTCATTATGCTTAAACAACATAAACTTTCCTTAAATCTATATGATGTACCCCTCACAAGCCTTAACCAGGCGTTTATCCTTTTAAATGTGTCCATCACATTTAAAGGATCAAGTCGAAGAAAATATAAAAGAGATCAAGAGGATACAATGACAGTCCATGTAAAATCCACAAAGCAAGTAAGATGTTATATTTTCAATACGCAATTTACTCATTAAAGGTCAATTTAACATGTTCTGTTTCTAAAATGAATGAGCAAAATTTTGATATTTATTTGGAAAGAAATAATAATGTATCCACTAGATCATTCCATCACCATATCACCACAGAAACCATAAAAGCATTTATTTCTAAAAGAAATCAAAGAGGCCAATCAGCTCCATTAAATACCTGTTTCTCATTAACGGTGTCTATTGAACCACCAATCAAGGGAGGATTGTCTCTCTGCGCTTCCCTATCCCCCACCATAGATGTTTGAGATCGGGAACTTGAGGACAGATCATATGGAGATGGAGATGGTATGAAAACATCTTTCATTGGACATGCACTATACTCTAAAGGGCTCCCATAGCCAGAAGCAACTCCCTTGAGGGAAACAGATGGAGGCTGTTGGGAAGGCACATGGGATGATGATGAAGTAACAACTGCAGAATTACCACCAGCTGGTATCTGTCCCTGTAAGGTTGAGAAGAAAAGGTTCCAATGTGGGAGTTTTTCTGAGATTTATCAGAACTGAAATTCACAGATAAACAGCAGTAATAAGATTTGCAGATACAAAGTGGTAACAAGACATTTAAAATATCAAATAGGTTTGACTTGACTAAGACAAGAACTAAACTATATAACAAGTTGAAACGAACAAATAATTAATGTCCACACTACATCTAAAATTAAATATTTTCTCAGCAAGAGCTATCATAAACAAATGTTAATTAGGGCTTTTTGGAGAATAAACAACAGGGCGAAAAAAAATTATCAGGCCATAACCCCTCCTTCCATGGAGAAACAGCAAATAACGCCAGAAGATGGATACTAAAAGTCACAAAATGTAACTAACATTTAGTTTCGGAATCGGAATAATGCAGTTTAAGTCTTGACAGATTACCTGAGATTTTGAAGGAAAAGTAGTTCCATCCGGAAGAACCACCCATCCAGCTTCCCTTGCTAGAGCAGCAATGACATCATTAATGTCAGCCCTAACTCTAAGATTATAATTGCCATGTCTGCGAAGCCCTGCCAAGATCCTTGCAGTGATAGCCCTCCGACGCCTCTCTCTTAGCTTTGTTCTCTCCTTCTCTTCTACCGGTCTAGATCTTCGATTACCTCCACCAGGAGTGCCTACTTGCTCTTGAAACTCGTGGTGTTGCTGAAACCTGTTGTCACCGGCTCCAGTTCCCATCCCACTCCCACCATCAATCTCTACCATCCCCGAAACATTTCCATGCTCACCTCCATTTTCGTTGTAATCGGCATCCTCATCGTCATCGTCTTTCATACCCATTCCCATTTCTTCATCATCCTCACCCATTCCAACCAGCCTTTGCATATCAGTTGCCATAATCCCAAATCTAACCCTCAATAGTATAATTTAATGTATAAATATCGGTGTTGTTAAATAGCGGATGTAGTGGCGCAGGCGGAACAAACCGCTAATTTCCGCGATCCGCAATTGACAATATTGATAAATATCCTACTGATTCTGTAGATTGTCAAACCCATCAAAATTTACCAATGGCCTCCATTTCAAACCTAAAAAATCATGTCCAAATGAATTCCACATGTGAAAATGTACTCTTTCCATAAATTAAATTAAGCTTTCATAGACAATTTTCTTTTCTAAAAAAAGGAAAATACCAAAGGACACCTTTTAATCAGAATCAGTAAATCACTACTCAATTCAACATCAATAATAATTCTCTCTTCCCCTAAGGCTCTGTTTAGCAATGCCAGATTTTAAACTTATAGCTTATAAGCTTATAGGACAAAAAAACACTTGTTTGGTTACATTTTTTTTTTCTCATGAACTTATAGCTTATTTTTACTAGATTATAACTTATTTCGATAAGCTAATTCAATTAGCTTATAGCTTAAATCTTATAATTTATCATTTTTCCTTTCAATTTTACCCCAGTCAACTTACTTGAAAAAAAAAACTAAATACTAATTAAACATATCTTTTTATATCATTTCATATTTATAAGAAATATCAAACCACCGATTTTATCAAACACTACAAATTCAATCAACTAGCTTATCCGCTATAAGTTATATGCTAGCTCATAAGCTATTCGCTATAAGCTAGATAATGATAAAAAAATCGCGTAGATACATAAAAATCAGTACAATGCTACCTTCAAGATTGAGAGAATGATCAAATCAACGAATTCCCCGTCGATCCGTCGTGCACCGAAATTTCCGGCGAGAGTCGCGGAGTTCAAGGACAGATCGGCGGAGAATGAGAGAGATCTAGGGGATGGAGAAACAGAGAGGTTTACGGCGGCTCCGGTGAGATGCCAGCGGCGAGAAAGGAGTGAAGTGTTGCCGGAGCGAGCGTGCGAGTGAAGCATGCGATTCTCACGAGGGTAGGGTTCTCGCTCGTGTCGTGTGTGCGGTGACGAGCGTGTTTGCGAATTTGGCACGAACGAAGCGTGCGTGCTATTCACGGACATTGCATGCACGTGCAGATGAATTTTTTTTTTTTTTAAAATATAAGTAAGTATTAATCTTTACATTGTTAGTCTTATTTTAATTTAATCTTAGTGTGTTTTATGTGTTTAGCTAAACATCGACAACATTTTAGAAGAAAAAATATAAGTATCGGACATAATGACATAAGAAATATATGACAAATTTTCGGTATTGAATAATTTTTGGTTTTATAATTTTGTATGAACAAAAGCTATTGTTGTTATATTAGACAACTTGTATTTAAGACAAAAAGTTGTGTTGTAGTTTTACAAATCAAACACTATACAACAATAGTTATCATAAAAACATCCTTGGAGTATATAGGATTCGTTAGTTTGGTTTCTGCTATTGAAATATTAAAAACTAAACTGACGAATCAATCAAGGATTAAATTGAAGAATTCTATAAAGTTTAGGATTAAATTGAAGATACATGATTTTCTGCAAAGATCTATTGAGGTTTGGATTCGTTTCATATACCCGTGTTGTATGGATCCAGTATATTTTCTATGGAAGCTGAAAGTACACCTTTTATTTGAGAAATTAGTAACTAAAGTGACAATAACCGGTTGTAGCAGGTCAATTGCCCAGGTTAGGTCCACCGATGGACCTTTATTTTTGGGTTTTATATTAGACCATTTGCAATGGTGGTGTTGAATGGATTCGACACTTGTTTAAGCATTTGCAATGGTATATTGAGTGTTGTTGAGAGATGATGTGGAGGAAAAAGATGTTAAATGCATTCAACACTTGTTTGAGCCTGCACCAGTGGACATGTGGCAAGGCGTGGACCATCAAAACAGGCGTGTGTGGCACACGCGCCGACAGGAGAGGGTGAAGAAGCAGAATTGAGAGAGAGAAAGTGTTTTGTGGATAAGTGGTGACACGTGACTGATTCTGATTGACTGTCTGGATTTTTCTCATCTTAATAATTTGAACTCAATTATTTCATTGCAAATTATTTTAAAAAAAAAAATTTACCAAAATTCATGATTTATTTTTCTCTATAAATAGAGACTTGGTTCATTTGATTTGGACACAAAAAAAATCAAGTTTTTCACTATCTTAATCTTATTATTATCCTTCTATTAGCTTTTCTTTTGAAGTTTTAAACTTCTTTTTAGTGAAATGGATCCAATAATAATAATTTCAACACTCAGAATTCTTCTAATTACCCTTTTAGCTACCAAAATCCCTACAATTTTCAACATCCAAATCAATTTTCCAACTAACGTCCTCAAAACATGCCTAATTTTGGGCAAAGTTTGAAATGTTTCGTGATTGAAGATGATTTGTATCGTACTAATTAAGTTAATTGTGTGTTGTGTGCTTAGTTTGTTGTATTGCATTTTAAGTTATTTGTGTGTCGTGTGTTTAGTTTATTGTATTGCATTTTAAAAATAAATTATTTAAATAAATTTTGTTTCTACAAAAACAGTAAAAAATAAATTGTTAAGTGTTTATTATTTTAATTTAATTATAATTGATAATTGTAATTTTATGTAATTATAAAAACAAAAATATAAAATTAAATAAGAATATGAAATAAAAAGTGGTGGGGTAGAGTGTTGAATGAAAAATCATTGAAGAGGGTATTTGTTGAATGAGTGTTAAATTATTATGTGGAAGAGAGAGAAAATAATGTGGAGTGTTGGAAATTAAAAAAGTGGGTGTTAAATGAGTGTTGAATGAATTTGTCATTGTAAATGGTCTTAAGGGTTCCTAAAGTTTATGAGTAAATTAGTTTATTCATTTTTTATTGAAACCCGTGAATCTCCATCTACGGCTCCCTTGTCGCATTACTTTCACATCAACTAGTCAAAGACATGTGCTTTCGCACGGGTCACGTAACATTGTGATACTTATATAAAAATAATTAGATTTTTAATATTGTACAATGTTTATAAATATTAAATGAAAATTATGAGTATTAATGTAATGTTTCTATTAAATATTTTTCTCTTATATATACAAAAATTTGTTAAATAGTTGAGTCACACAAGTTATGAATTTTATTTGCTTATATATGCGTTAACAAATTGTTATGTAGATATATGAGAAAGTTGATATGATATAATTTTGAAAATTCATGACTATTTTCAAAATCAAAATTAATTTAGTGTTTTTATTAAATAAATTTTTATTTTATATGCAAAAGACTGTTCAATGTTTGCACCGCACCCGTTGCAGATTTTATGCACTTATATCTGCATAAACAAACTTTTATATACATATATGAGAAAGTCGATATGATAAAATTTTGAAAACTCATGACTATTTTCAAAATCAAAATTAATGTATTATTTCTATTAAATAACTTTTGATTTTATATGCAAAAGACCGTTCAATGTTTGCACCGCACCTGTTGCGGATTTTATGTACTAATATCTGCATAAACAAATTTTTATATACATATATGAGAAAGTCGATATGATAAAATTTTGGAAACTCGGTACTATTTTCAAAATATTAACATTAATGCAGTGTGTCCATGAAATAAATTTTTATTTTATATTTAAAACACCGGTAAATATTTAAACCACACTTATTGTGGATTTTATATTCTTATATATGCAGAAAAAAAAATTATGTACCGATGTGTGATAGTCGATATGATAAAATTTTGAAAACTCATAACTATTTTCAAAATATCAACATTAATGCAGTGTTTCTATTAATTAAATTTTTATTTTATATACAAAACACCGTTCAATGTTTGCACCGCTGCCGTTGCAGATTTCAAATGTTTATATCTACATAAACAAATTTTATATATATAAGAGAAAGTCAATATGATAAAATTTATTTTTTACTTAACAATAGGAAATAAAAAACAAACGTAAACAAAAACTAAAACAAAACCGGATACCCAAGAGAACAGGAGGCCCGTCGGCGGCAAGGATCCGGTGACACAAAAAACCGGCAACACAACGTTGACCCCCAACCCACCGGCGTAGAGGAGAAACACTCTGAAATTGTAGAGCTCCCACAGACCAAACACGGTCCGGTGAAGAAACAACAGATCCAGATTGTAAACCACCCACCAGCCAAAAGCCAGATCCACCACGAACAAGAGCTCGTGAAACGCTGCAGAACAAGAACGCAAATTCTGAAAACGGAACCTGTGAAACCAGAACCACAACCATCAGAGAACACTGATGCTCGGAGGACCGCCGACGAGGAAGAAGAGGGTTAACGGTGGTGCGGAGGGTGAAGCTCGTCGCACCACCACCGCTGAGGGCTACATCCGAAAAAGAGTGTTTGGATATGGAGGGTGGAGCTGAGGTGACATAATTAATTTTTTAAAAAACAAATAAATTAGTTTCATAGTTATCCGTTGAAATTGGTTACACTTGATCAGTATCCGTAATCAATTTAAAAAATTAAATAAATAAATTAGTTTCATAGTTATCCGTAGAAATTGGTTACACATATGATGACCATTATCCGTAATTAATTTTTTAAAAAACAAATAAATTAAATTTTGTAAAATGACTATTATGTACATAAAATTAAAGAGATCATCGGTTTTAATAAGGACGATTATGAAATTTTGTTAGATATGAGAAATTCGATATGATAAAATTTTGGAATCTCATGACTATTTTCAAAATATCAACATTAAATAGTGTTACTATTAAATAACTTTTTTAGGGGTATTAAATAACTTTTTATTTTATATTTAAAACATCATTAAATACTTGCACCATACTCGTTGAAGATTTTATATGTATATACAGAAGAAAAATTTTATATATCGATTTGCGATAGTCGATATGATAAAATTTTGAAAACTGATGACTATTTTCAAAAAATCCACATTAATGTAGCGTTTTTATTAAATATTTTTTATTTTATATACGAAAATCGTTAACTATTTGTAACTCGTTGCAGATTTTATTTTCTCATACCTCCAAAATCAAATTTTATGCAAGTCAAAGCTTTGAGAGAAAATATGAATTTTACACTTGCAGAATGATTACCAGAACGTTCTGGGATTTCCAGCTTTGCACAAGATGAGATTCACGCGTGAATGCAAGTTGTAAATTGCCTTGTGTTGTTTCCAGCCATGATGAAGTGACATGATGATGTCATAGCATGAGTCATAGCATGATGTCACTTGGCTACTTTATGAGATGGATCTTTTTCCTTAATGGATCAAAAGAACCATTTAAGACCCATTAGTAATCTTGTCTTTAATCATATGATCTTTCTTTTTATGGTGAGACAAGTGAGACAAAGATCATTCTTGTATTTGTTCTTTAATGATGTATTCTCATTAAAGTTCATTCTTGTCCTTTTGCGATCTTCTTTTTTTTTTGTTGTGAGCTGAGATCATTTTTTATGAAACATTTCTCACAAAAATATTAGTAGGTAACAAGATGAAATGATTTTAAATATGTTTGTTATCCTTTAAAACATCAAATGAGGATGTTCTCTTCACTTTGTATGACCAGAATGTTTTTTGTAAGAACACGAGAAACCTTTCTCAAAGTCAAAATTCCTTTGATTGATTTCTATTCTCCCAAATCATATCTTGAATAATGATGGAAGATTCTTGGATCATCCTAATTCTTTTATGATAGAATCTTCGTGCATATTATCATGAATTTTCTTTCTTGATAATTCTCCAATTAATGAATGACTTTAATGAATAGTTCATTCATGGATTGGTTTCTCTTCAGAGTTGATTCTAATCATTTTGATGAAATAATGAGAATAATTTCGAGTGTAATAATCATCTTCATCATGAGAACATTTTTTTCATCAAAGTTGATAATGTTCTCTTCTATATGAGAATACAATATCTTCTTGGTTAATTAACCTTGAAATATTTTGTTGATGATGCAATTCTTCTCATAATTCCTCTAAGTGATTCCACACAATGTTTCTTGTCCATTGATTATCTTTGAGATGTTTTAGTTTAAGCATGCATGTAGTCATGAAGGTAAAATCAATCATTCTCTTGAATGAAACTTTTTTGCCTTTTCCTTAAACTCTTTTAGAAACATATTTGAAGATCATTATTGAATCTTGTATCTTGTAGATACTCAAGGTATGTAACAAAAACTCAATTTGTGTTCTGTCACATGACTTTTAAGAGTGATCTTGTGTACCATTCAAATATTAACATTTTCTTCCTTTAATCTTTAAGGCTTTGTTGGAAACCATGTGGTGACGAGGATAAGTCAATTAATAGTAAAATTCATCTTCTTGTTGAATCTTTAATCAGCAATCATTTGATTCAAACAATATTCTTTTCTTATCTTCTTTGAGCTTGTGATGCTACTGTTTTGGTAATCTTCCACTGAGTATATATATGCACTTGTAAGAGGCTTCTTTCTTGTCTACTTCTGTGAAAAGACTTAAGTGCAAACATCAGTAGATCACCATTCATAAAACTTTAGCCTTTATTCCATAAGGTTTGTTATCATTAAAACATTCATAAAAAAAAATTTTGTTTCAACAATTTCACCAGAACACAAAGTGAGAGTACTACTATTCAAGACATATTTTGGGCTCATCCAACATCTGTTAAGTTGTTTAACAATTTTCCAACAGTTTTGGTTATGGAATCCACCTATAAAACCAACATGTACATAATGTCATTGTTTGAGATAGTTGGGGTCACCTCGACCAATTTGACGTATTCTGTTGGTTTTGGATTTTTGACATCTGAGAAAGAGGATAATTTTACTTGGGTTTTACAGATGTTGGTCAAACTTCTCAACTCAGATTAATATGCCTTCAGTGGTTGTGACTGACAGAGATACGACTTTGATGAATGCGGTAGCAACTGTTCTCCCTGAAACTAGTGCAATACTTTGTTATTTTCATGTTGGTAAAAATGTTAAAGCAAAGTGCATCACTGATTGTAGAGTGAAACTGAAGGATGAGAAAGAGGTGAAGCCAAGTGACATAGTTAACAAGGTAATGAGAGCATGTGATGTTGTTGTTGAATCACCTACGAAAGAATTATATGCAAGTGCGTTAATGGAATTCAAAAATGTTTGTAAAGATTTTCCAAAGTTTCTTACTTATGTCGAGAGCACCGTATTGGATGTTGTGAAGGAGAAAATAGTGAGGGCATGGACAGACCGTGTCTTGCATCTTGGCTGCAGAACCACCAACCGAGTTGAGGGGGCTCATGGTAAACTGAAGAAATATTTGAGCAATAATGTAGGTGATTTTGGTACTTGTTGGGAGAAAATACATGATATGTTGGTGATCTAGTTAACTGAGATACAAACATCATTTAGGAGGAGTTGTATTGTATTGGAACATAGATACAAAGACGTCATTTTATACTCTGGGTTGGCTGGTTATGTGTCTAGGACTGCTTTGAGCTTTATTTTTGATGAAAAAGACGTTCCAAGGAAACCTTGTGCATGGACAAAGAAATTTGTGGTTGTATGATAAGGACATCGTATGGGCTACCTTGAGCATGCACTATTGCTGTGACAACAAGCCTATTCGATTGGATGAGATACACCGTCATTGGCAAAGGTTATGTATGGGTGAAGAAAGTAATGAAGATGGTTTTCTGTCGAGGAGGAGTGGAATGGTATTCAGGAACGTCTCAAGAAAATTCCTTATCAAATCAAACTAGAAATCAAAGAGGTTTTGCGTCAGTTGGCATTTTCAGAATCCACAATGGTTTCTCCTCCTCCAAGAAAAGTACCAACCAAGGGAGCGCCGAAAAAAGTGAGGTGTAAAGCAAATGAGGCATCGACAAGTCGAATCCATTCTTATCAGGAGCGTTCCCCACTCCCACCACCTACTCAGTTTCCTAAGTTTAGCCCGGTTCCAAAGCCTACTCCGGTTCATGGTGTGTTTGATGTTTTGAGCCCTATTGACTATATGCCAAAATTCATGGTTCCATTTATTGAAAAAATTGTGGATGTTAAAAGCGATGGGAATTGTGGTTTTCGGGCTATAACTGAGTTCTTGGGTTTCACCGAAGTAAGTCATGTCATGGTTTGTAGACATCTTATTCAAGAGGTGAAAGATCATAGAAATGATTATGTGCGGGTATTTGCGAGTGAGGATCATTTTAATTACATCTTAAATGACTTGCATCCTCCCTTAAATAGTGGTGGTATTGCACCTGTAGATAAGTGATTGACTTTTCCGGACATGGGTCACATCGTTGCAACTTATTACAATAGACTTGTAGTGGAGTTGACAAATCACGAAATCGAAACTTCGGAATCCTTTTTCCCACTTAGAGGGGTGTCGCCGCTTAAGCAAAAAAACCCCCATCATGTGCCTAGGCTTAATTCCCAATCATTTTGTTCTTGTTTTTTTGAAAGATGGTTGTCCACTACCTCCATCATCTACGGAGTGAAACATACACAGGAGTGAAGAGGCATCGACTTGGGAATTTGAGTATTTGGATCAACAAGCTAGGTTCCGAGACCTCATGAACATTGAAAAAAAAGAGAATCCGCTCCCACCAAAAAAGGAGTCAAACCAAGCCAATCCAATTTTGTGTGACACTCCTGAAAAAGCAAAACAAGAATTTCAAGTTATTGCAGAAGATGAAGATGGTTCAAATTCACTTGATGCGATATGAGTGATTTTTTGTTTTTGTCGGTGTTCATCCTTTTTTTTTTGTCGATATTACACCGACATATTTTTTGTGGTCGATATTGTAACGCCAATTTTTGGTGGCCAATATATAACTAACATATTAATATGTATAAATATATGACTTTTATGTGGTGGAATACGCACCTACTTTGTTATTGATTATAATGTTTCCGCATTATATATATATATATATATATATATATATATATATATATAAATATATATATATATATATATTGGTTATTACGTTTCATTTAATTTTATTCTGAAGTTTGATATTTCATAAACTTTTGTGAAGTTAAACATGTCTGAGGTTGCACAAATTGAAGCTCATGTCCAGTACTCTGTTTTCAAAAAGACAATTAAAGTTTTTCTAACTCCGACCGACACTATTGATGAGTTGAAGGCACAACTTAACAATTATTTTCTCCATGTTGGTGAAAATCATCATACTTGTCATGTATTTGCACATATGCCAATTTATGACTTGGGGCAGATAAAGATGAAGACATGTGGAAAACGGTCTATTGGTCTCGGCTTATTCGTGACGATAGTGACGTTGGATTTATGTTTAGTCATACGGTTGAAAATAATATATTATACCTTTGTGTTTGTTCCAACTGTATGTGCAACAAATGTCGGTAGAGATTTCATGTAATATTATGTAATGTGTTGTTGAATTTCAAACACTATTTATGTTTTTGTTGAATTTCAAACATTCGTGTAATTTTAACGAAATGTCGAATTGATTTTATTTTGGTCAATTGTGAAAGATTATGTATTGTTCTTGCTTATGAATGATTATAATTGATGTATGATTTGTACTGCCTCTGAAATTTCTGTTCTGCATAATTGCCTGCAGCGGTAGTTAACTGCCGATGCACCATTCCAGCGACACTTAACTGCCGACAAAGTAAAAACGGCAATTTCTAATGTGTTTTAACTTTGTTTGATGTGAGAAAAACAATGTTCGATTTAAACTCTAAAACAACAAACGAAACAAAAGTGCGATGCATGCAACGATAAACAAAGCTCCAAAGGCACCGATTCAGGTTTCTTCTTTTTATTATTATTATTATTATTATTATAAAAAATCGATATGGTTCTTCATTGTCTTTCTTAATTGCATTTGTTACCGTGATTTATTTTTTTTCCCTTTTCATATTTTTCTTTCATTTGTTAAGTATTGAAAGTTTTTTTTTCCTTTCTTTCTTTCAATTGTACTTCTTGCGTTATTTGGGTTTACTCCATATTTCTTTGTTTAAGGCCCTGTATCGATAAACAACTTAATTAAACACTTATAGCATAAACACTTATCATTATCCATGTTTATGCATAAGCTATTTATGGGTAGCTTATGAACATGTTGTAAATTGTTTCGAGAATCTCTCTCTAACAGACTCACAACTATGAAGCACCGACAGACACTTGCAAAAACGACGCTGACACTTTGACATCGGTTATAATTTAAGGAAACGACAAAATTGAATGTAATCAGATGTGTAGGTGTCCGACATTGGGCACCTATTCGATTAGAAGTGTTGGTGCTAGTGTTTATATTAGTATATAAGCTCAAATAAGTCAATCTGAACCGACCCTAATAGTGAAACATGGCTAAGTTGGTATATGGTAATATGACCCTGTTTCTTTACCCTTGGACTTACATATTTTACTGAATTGTAAATGGTGTTTCTGTTTATACATTATGCAGGTAAAGCTATTTATGGCGGAGAGTTTGTAATTGGACTTTCGTACGTTGAGTATCTTTCCCTAAGACTGCCTTCAATTACTCCACCGGTCAGTTCTACTTTTACTTAGCAATGAGGAAGGTAGATTGGGCAAATTTAGAATGCTACCCTCTTGGTTTGGTTCTTGATAAGTTGGAAGAATATATATATCATGTTAGGTTTGGTGTGGTGTGCAAGACTTGACTATCAATTGCAAAGCTTAACCATAAAAATCATCAATTTAGGATTAATGTACCACCTATGCTAATGATCCTCTCAAACAAATTGTCTCGTAGACGTGCAAAATCAAAGAGGAAGATGAGATCGTTATATAGTATCCTAAGTGAGAAAGAGTACCCTATTCAGTTATCCCATCCTTCCATCATTAAAAGTAAAACATGTTTGGGTTGTAGCCATGGTTGGCTTGCACTAGTGGATAACAACAATGCCATAACACTAGTGAATCCTTTTAAGTGCAGTATAGCTCCCATTAGTCTGCCACATCTCGAATCTCTTAATAAGGTTACCTTGTCTGCTGACCCCATTACAAGCCCAAGTGATTATGTGGTTGCAGCGATTTACAATTTTGGTTCTCGCGCTTTCAAAAGAGCAAGCCAGTCATTTTGGATTCGTGCAGACACAAATGAATTTTATTTCACTAATGTTGTATTTTATAAAGGCTTGGTAATGAGACTTCATTGTATCCTTCAAATTCAACAATCCTCCTTGTGATGACTCAATTGACCCTAATTTTACTTACCTTGAGAAGATAGCTAGTACTCCATATTTTTCCCCAGAAGAATATTATTATGGGAATGCTTATTTTGTGAAATCATTGACTGGAGACATATGGATTGTGAAAAGATGTTTAATCGACCCGCGCAAGCGTACATACAAACTCTACGTTTTCAAATTGGAACTGGACGCCCAGAGCGGAAAAGTTGAACAAATCAACAAACTTGAGAGTTTGGAAAACAACATTTTATTTGTTGGAACTGGCGATTCAATATCTGTGCCAGCCCCTTGTTTCTCCAAGTTTGTAAAGGATTCAATTTATTTTATTTATGATGGCGATGAAGATGATTTAGAGTTACAAATCTATAATGCGACGGATGGTAGTTTTCGCAGTCAATCTTTACCAATTTCCTTCAAGCGGATGTTACATCTTTGGGTTCTACCACAATTTCAATGGGATTGATCTGTTCATCTTTACGTTAGGTATTTTAATTATTGATCCATTCAATGATTAGTTTTTCATGTTCCTTTATTGTCAATAGTGACAAAGTATGAGATTGTATTCTATCCTTTTATACTGCTTGCTTAGATTGGATTCATCACTTGTTTGTCTGTTGATTCTATGTGTACATGCTATTCTGATCCAATTGTCAATGTGGACTAGGGATGCTTACCAAGCATCTGAGATGAAGTTAGAAACCTATCCATGTTTTGCATTAGAGAACATATTGAAGCAACAACAAAGGTCTTGAAGACTACCTTCTGGGATATATTTGCTTGGTGCTCACATTAGTGCCTATTTTATTTTATGTGGTCCATTTGTACTTTTTGATTGTCAGGCTCATGTTTTTGTTATCATTTTCTTATGATTAATTTACTTTTTGTGTCTCTATCAAACTATGATCTGTTTTGATATAGCTTGGCACTTCTTATGCTTTAGCTAGCTTTGATTCATGTAATACAATATGACGTATCAAAACAATTAATTTTAAGTTTATAAATTTATTTGTAAAAAAAAAAAGTTTATGAATTTGCTATTCTTTACTTAAACTCTTTATAATACATCAACAACTATTCTTTTTATTTATCCTTATATTGTAATATCATCAACCAAAATGTCTTCTGATAAAAAGACATTTGGGCAATTGCATTCATATCACCGTATGGACAATCTGTCTTTGGAAGAAACAACAATTTATATATGCCTATAAGTTCTCATAAGTTGGAGTGGTATTTGGGCAATTGCATATTTGCATTCATATCACCTTATGGACAATTTGTATTTGTTTTTAATTCTGAAAAAAAAAGGACAAAACAATAGTTTAAAAAAAAAAAATTTAACCATATTTATATTTAGGTGTAAACAAAACTATAAACCATTTTATTTACAAATTCTTAATTTACCTAAATAAACAAATTTTTCAAATAACTACAATTTTATATAAAAAAAAACTAAGTTTTTGTGTAACATATTTTCTCTTCCAATTTTAGCATTTTCCTAATTTTATATTTTTTTTACCAATTAAAAAACTTAATTTATCACTCTAAAAAAACTTAATTTATCAAATATTCAGATAAAATTTTACACTTCAATTATTTTTATCAATGAAATCTGAAAAACAAGCATTACGTTATCTATATTATATATAAAGAGAATACATGAGTTTTGAGCTGACTTTTTTCTTACATATTTTACTCTTCATTTAAACTATTTTATTTAAAATTTTATCCTTAAATAATATTATTTTAAATTTTAATTAAATAATTAAATCTTTAAACAATTTTTCATATATTATTGTTGGTGTTATTAAAAAAGGTAAGAATTATATTATGTGTTAAATTATTGTTGTCATCGAAAAAGATAAACATGGTTTGTTAGTTTGTTACAATTTAAAAGTCACAAATATTTGTACTTATAATCTTAATCAAAATAAAAAATTCATATACAATATTGTTCATAATTTACATTTTACACATATTAACGCAACAAACAGAGTGGAAGATGAACACGTAAATATAAATAGAATACATGATTTTTGACTAACTTTTTCACTTTCAATTATACCATTAAATAAATTTGACTAAATAGTGTTATTTTGTTGGTGTAATTAAAAAAGATAAGAATTTATATTATATTTATTATATTGTTGATATCATTGAAAAAGATAAGTATAGTTTGTTACAATATAAAGTATAAAATATCTATTATTTATAATTTTAATTAAAATCAAAATAATTTTAAACAAAGTCTCATAAAAGATTTTGTTCAAAATTTATACACACAAGCCCAACCTAATTGATTAAACCCTAAAACAACAAATAAAAACTCAGCCAAGAGTAAAACCTTACGCATCCATGACTTGATCAAAAGGTTTCTTTCCCCAACGACACCAATTCAGGTTTCTTCCTTCGTCTTTTCATTCTCAACAAATGGGTTGAATCTTTATTTTTCTGTTTATTGCATCCATTATCATAGTTTTTTTTTTTCTTCTTTCTCTTAGGGTCCGTTTGATTCAACGGATGGAAGATGAGAGGAGAGATATTTTAATGAAGGGGAGGGAAGGGAAGGGAAGGAAAGGGGAGGGGAGATGAGATATTTTAATTAATATATGTTTGGTTCAAAAAATGAGAGGGGAGGGGAGGGGAGAGATTTTAAATTTAATTTACTGTTTTACCCTTAAACTTAATTAAATATACGAAAATGCTTGTTTTTATGATTTCATAGACCGACGAAACAACACGATGTAGAAGATGACCGTTCATATTGGAGGAAGTCTGAAGCAGTGGTTGGCAGCAACAAAATAGTAGTAGGGTTTGGAAGAGTGGTTTTTACATGTAACAAACATGAGTGATAGATAACATAATATATTCTATATATAAAGAAAATAACATGTTTTGACTATTTTGAGCTGACTTTTTCTCTTTCCAAAATTACCTCCAACTTTCAATACGAATAACACATATAACAAATAAATAAGAGTAAATTCAAATATTAAAATAAAAGTGTAACAAACACGATATGAGTATATATACGTCCAAATTTTTTCCTTTATCTTTTAAAAAGTGTAACAAACTAGATGAGTATATCTATACTTACTTTTTCGTTATCCCAATTATACCCTTAAACAACTTTTTCTATAATAAAGATTGTTGTTGGTATCATTAAAAAAATAAGAATTTAGATTATATTTTTTTGTTATATTGTTTGTGTCATTGAAATAGATAATCATGGTTTGTTTGATTTGTTATAATTTGAAAGAAAAAAAATCATTTATATTTTTACTTTTAATCAAAATCAAAATTTCATGAAAAAATATTGTTCATAATTTTCAAACGTTAGCTCAATAAAAATAGTGGAAAGACAGACACGTGAGTGACCGTCTTTTCGCTAGTAATAATAATAATAAAAGTTTTATGAATAAAGTTGTTACAACTTACAAGGATAATATAACCTAATATATACTATATATAAAGAAAATAGAGATTTTAGGCTGACTTTTTCATTATCCCAATTATACCCTTAAACAACTTTTCCTATAATAATTGTTGTTGGTGTCATTAAAAAGATAAGAATAAAAAGATAAGAAAATCACTGTTCATAATTTTCAAACGTTAGCGCAATAGAAAGAGCGGAAAGACAGACACGTAATAATAAAAAATTGTTATAAGGTTATTATTGATATTTTAAATTAATCTAAGGATAACTTTGACGGTGCAATAAAATTTTAAAGAGATCTCCTCCCCTCCGAAAGACTCTGATTTGGGGGAAAGCAAAAAATGGGTCTTGAAGGAATTTTGCTCGCCTCCTCTCCCCTCTCATCCCCTTCTAAAAATTGAACCAAACACATCAAATTTAAAATATTCCTTCCCCTCCCCTCCCCTCCAAAACTCTTGAAACAAACGGACCTTTAGTTTCATATTGTTTTTGTTCTTTCTTAATATGGATAAACAGAATAATTATACACTTGTAACATAAGCACTTATCATTATAAATGTTTATGTATAAGCTATTTTTATAACGAAAGATAAAAATAAAGTCAAATTGTTTCTATGTAAGTTATAACTTGTTTGCATAAGCTATTTTTTTAGCGCATATGGACATGTCATAAGCAGTTTCTAACATGGGTTATACACCAAGTTTCAACGAAGGGGAGGGGAGAGATTAATACAAATAAATGTCTACTTTAATATGGCAATATGGCTTGTTTGGATAAAACAACTTCATTTGCAGCTTAAAGCACTTTTTTTTAAGGAAGCTTAAAGCACTTTTGTATAAGTTATTTCAATAATAAAAAATAAAATAATTTTTTTTCCACTTAAGATATAAGTTGTTCCATAAGTTATTTTGAATAACTTATGTAAATAAGCTGAAAACAACTTATGAACATGTCATAAACCATTTCTTAAATCCATTGAAACAATCTCTCAAGTACTTAGGCCAATAAAAATATTTAAATGGAGTTTCTGTCTATAAATTATACAGGTAAGGTATTTACGGTGGAGTTTTCTACATTGAGTAACTTGCCCCAAACACTCCCTTCAATTATTTCACTGGTTAGTTTTACTTAGCAATGAGGAAGGTAGATTGGGCTAATTTAGAAGCCTATCCTCTTAGTTTGGTTCTAGATAAGTTGGAAGAACACATAGATCATGTTAGGTTTGGTGTGGTGTGCAAGACTTGGCTATCAGTTGCAAATCTTAACCATAAAAATCATCTATTTAGGATTAATGTACCACCTATGTTGATGATCCTCTCAAACAAAAATTCTCATATACATACAATATCACAGATGAAGAAGAGATCTTTGTAGAGTATTCTTAGTGAGAAAGAGTACCCCATCATCAATAAAATGAAAGTGTGTTTGGGTTGTAGCCATGGTTGGCTTGCACTAGTGGATAATAACAATGCCATAACTCTAGTGAATCCTTTCAAGTGTAGTATAACTCCCATTCGTCTGCCACCTCTCAAATCTCTCAAAAAGGTTACCTTGTCTGCTGACCCCATTACAGGCCCAGTGATCTCGCTTTTAAAAGAGCAAGCCAATCATTTTGGATTCGTGTAGACACAAATGACGTGTGGTGCACTAATGTTGTATTTTATAAAGGTCTGGCTATTGCTCATAGCCACAGAACAGAACGACCACCATTAAGTATCCTTCAAGTTCAACAATGATCCTAATTTTGCTTACTATGAGAAGATAGTTAGTAATACAGGACAGTTATTATGGACGTGCTTATTTCGATTCATCTTTAAGATAGGTATTTTAATTAATGATCCATTCAATTATTAGTTTTTCATGTTCCTTAATCATCAATATTGACAACGTATGAGATTATATTCTATCATTTTTCTACCCTTCCCTTTTATCAATAGCCTTTTCAACATGGTAGACACCTGATAGTTGTCAAGGTCATAGACTCATAATTGCCCATAATCATTCAGATTTACACTTCACACAAAAGCACCAACTGTTTAGTTTTGCTTTTTTCTTTTTGCAATATATCTTTGGTGGCATATCTTTCACTCATTGACAAAAATAATATACCTATCTTTTCAATAAATTATGATCAAAATTTCTGCATATATTACTCTTCCACATTAGATTTTGGTGGGAAATAAATTATATCACTTGTTCATTTCTTAGACATGATGTCTAACTCCAAATCTCATGCTGAAATTCCAATTTTAGACATTTCAAAAACATTAGATTCATCTTCATTATCTTCTCTCATTAAAGCCAGCAAAGTTTGGGGATTCTTCCACATAATCAACCATGGAATCTCCAAAGAACTTTGCAGTCAGCTTCATTCAATATCAAAACACCTATTCAGCCTCCCTTCTGAAACTAAACTTAGAGTTGGTCCTTTTTCTTCTTTAAAATCTTATACTCCCCATTTCATTGCCTCTCCATTCTTTGAGAGCCTAAGAGTTGATGGACCTAACTTTTATGTTTCTGCTAAGAGATCTTCAGAAATCCTCTTTGACAAACAGGACTCCAAATTCAGGTAAAACATAATAAGCACAGTGTTATCTTATTAAGCTTCTACTTTTATCAATTTGGACACTGTTTGGATAAACAACTTAATTCAGCACTTATAGCATAAGGGTTTATTGTACCAAACTGTTTTCATATAATTTATAAGTTGTTTTTGAAAGCTATCATGGAGAGTGCTTAAGGAAATATGTTGAAGACAGCTTATAGACTTGTCATAAGTTGTTTCCATAAGATCTTCGAGCTCCTTTCACAATTTCATATGCCAATAGATAAGCTCAAAAAGTCACTTGATGTCTTTTCCTATGTCTGCTTTTATGTAATGGAATATAAGTTTGTTTATTTATATTATGTTTTTGAATTTGATTAGTGTGATACTACAAGAATATGGAAATAAGATGGAGGAGTTGTCAAAGAAAATTCTAAGGCTTGTATTGATGAGTTTAGGGGAAGGTATTGAGAAAAAGTTTTATGATTTTGTGTTTAAGAACTGTCATGGTTACTTAAGGATAAACAATTACTCTTGTCAAGAAATAATGGAAGATGGTCAAGTTGAAGGGCTTGGAATGCACACTGACATGAGTTGTATTACTATTTTGTATCAAGATGAAATTGGAGGGCTTCAAGTGAGATCAAATGAAGGAAAATGGATAGATATATGTCCAAATGAGGGAACACTGGTTGTGAATATTGGAGATATGCTTCAAGCATGGAGTAATGATAAATTAAGATCTTCAGAACATAGAGTTGTTTTGAAGCATACTGTGGAGAGATTTTCACTAGCATTCTTTTGGTGTTTTGAGGATGAAAAGGTAATTTTGGCACCTGATGAAGTTGTTGGAGATGGAAATAAGAGGAAGTATAAACCATTTGTGTGTTCGGATTATTTGAAATTTAGAGAGAATAATGAAAGAGGAAGGTTTGAAAAAGTTGGTTTCACTGTTAAAGATTTTGCTGGGATTAATAAGGCTCACCTATAAATGGTTACATGAGTGAAAATCTGTTCATTCATTATTCCAATGAATCATACAGATAATGATATAATGTATGCTTGTTGCATAATATAACTTGCATTTATGTGACTCTGACAAAAACTACTCTTTAGAGCCTCAATAAAATAAGTAGGAACAAACATGTATATGTGTTTGTTTTTCCCAATGTTCTCATTGTGAAAATGTTTAATAAAAAGAAGTGTGAGACTTAGATGAGTTAGGAAAAACCTGATAAGTATTGTATGAAAATTTGATATTTTCTATTCATATTGCTTGTTTGATGTACATAGCATTTATTGAGTATATTATAATTTGTAATATTAAAAGAAAAATGTTCACTAATGTCCCCCGATGCACTAGTTAAGGACCTTAAATAGTAACTTTTTATGAAAGTTTGTGTAATCAATGCATTGATAATTGAAAACTTTAACATTTTTAAAGAATAATTACTTAATTTAGAATGCTTAAAGAGTGTCCCAGGACACTCATTAACAAGACTCATATTAAAATCATAGCTAGAACTGTGACAGGTATTGTAGGTTTGGTAAGATAGTTATATCCACACCATTTATAAAAAAAAACTGCTACTGAATAGCAATAATAAACCCTATTCAATAGCTTGATTAATTTAATTTAGAACTCTTTCCACTTTCATCTAACAAACCTGTGTGCTATTTTTTTATTCCATTTTGGACTATGCAAACATATGTGTTCTTGCTATTTTTCTATTGTGTCGAATAAAGAACAAACCACAACTTTTCAGATAGAGACAAATTTATAAAGGATTCGGATCCTCTTCTATGCAGCAAAAGTTTTTTATAACTAAGACAACATACCACTGTATTCGATATATAGCAATTTTTACAAAGATAGAATTGTAATGGTTTCTAAAATTGAAAGTATGATAAATCGATAATTGTGAAATGATTATCAAGTGAAAGGTAAAATTGATAGATTAGAACTCAATTAAAATTGATGTTCTTAGTACATAAAAGAGAAAGGAAAAGATAGAAGACTAAGTCCAAAGACTTAAGTCATTACTCTACTAGAGAGTACCTAAAAGAGAGAAAAGAGACTTATCATTTTTTTTCATGTCCACTATTGATCATCATTTTCCTATTTATGCACATTCCAAGCTTCCTTGATTTTAAAATCACAGGCCACATGTCCATTTGCCTCAACCAGTTATGTTATGTCAAAGGTATTTTCTCAAATCATAACAAGAATCCTCTCCCATCATAGCAGGGATTCGTTTCGGTCGATTTATAAAGGATAGATATATAATGAAACACACACAAAAGCTTTTTTAATTCTTATATAGATCAATAGAAAACACAATGTACTCACAGTTCCTACCTTATATAAGAACCAAGTGTTAACAATACAAAGGTTACAAGCAAATATAAATAGTAAAAGCTAATCGACTAAACTACTAACTTAAAAAAAAAAAAAAAAAACTTAAAGAGCCAATAATATAAGTTCAATAACTTATCATCTAACATATCCCCTCAAACTCGCAATGCAACAATAGGAAACATCGAGAGTTTGTCAAACAAAAAAAACGAAAAAACATAATAATATAAACTCAAAACATATAATATTCTAATACTAACCCTCAAGCAAAAACTTACTAAGTTTTATGCTTGTTATAAAATTTATGTTGAAAATAAACCAAACCAACTAATATCATAACCAACTGAGATGAGCATCCCAAGTGAGTAACTATCATAGAGAGGGAGAACCAAAGGGAGAAATCATCATAGAGATGAGCGACAACCAAAGAGAAGAAACAATCAGAGAGAGAAATAGCAGTTAAAGAGAGGGAACCAACAGAGAGAAAAACCAAATCGAATCAATCCAAAAGAGAAGAAGCCAAACAAAATAACTCATAGAGAGAAGCAACCAAACATAAGAACTCGTAGAGAGAAGAACCAATCAAACAGAAGAATCAATAGGGAGATGATCGATCAAACATAAGAAACCAATAAGAAGAGAATCAATCAAATAGAATAACCAATAAGGAGAGGATCAATCAAACAGAAGAAATGAATAGGGAGAGGAGCAATCAAACACAATAATCAATAGACAAAGAAGTAATCAAACAGAAAAAACCAATAGGAAGAAGCAACCAAAAGAGAGAGAACCAAAATATCAACAAAGAGAGCTCAAAGAAGAGCCAATCAAAGAGATTAATCATCAGACCAACCAACTGAGAGAGAAACAACAGAAAAAAAAAAATCAAATATGTCTTCAATAAGAACTCTTCGCAAACAAATTGTGAGCATTATCTTGACTCGCCAAATTATCTAAAAGAAACACCATAACATGGTGCTTCACAAACAACCGAAGTAGTTACTAAGCAAAATCAAATTAAATCAAAGAAAACCAAGTATGATGTTAGTTGTGGGAAATATATTTTGACATGTTATATGTCAACTTCATGATGAATTCGGTTTGACAAACTTGTTAAATCTGCTCACAATTTGTAGTGTCATAATATATTTCCAACAACTAACATCATATTAATAGAAATCTGAAGAGAATTTTTTTTTAAAGATACGTATAACCAATAAAATTGCTACATTTGGGATCAAACTTGTAACATAAACTACATGTATACAACTCTCCATTTAACTACCCACCGAGATAAACGCAAAAATATCTAAAGAATTTGACTTTCAAAAATATATTTAAAACGAAAAAGATTCGGAGACCTAATACGAGGCCTAAAAAATTTGGACTATTACTTTTCCACCCTACGAGGTTTTCACGCGTCCTATTTTTTTCTTCAAAAGTTCCCTTCGGATTTTAGTATCCGAAACCAGTTTGGATTCTAAAATCCGAAAACTCTCTATATATAAAACGAAGATAGTAACTTCCCCATTTCTACAGTTTTACATTTACCCCATCTCACATTCTCTCTCTCTCTCTCTCTCTCTCTCTCTCTCTCTCTTATCCCAAAATCCGAAATCTACAAATTGGTCGAATCTTGGAGTTTTTTTGCTCAAAATCATCACATTTGATGTTTTATCAAACATCAAACTAAAGGCTAGGTCTCATTCCCTCTACATGCAAGTGTTTGGGTTCGATTTTTTTTTTTCTGTTGACTGCATCTGTTCAAATTATAAAATCCAAACTGGATTGTTGTTGTTCAGATTTTATAATCCGAAGCGCATCAGTAGGCAATTTTTTTTTACAGTTTTGTGTATTTATGTTGATTGTGTGTTACTTGATTATGCATGTTACAGGTATGGAACGCACCAAGGGTCATAGAGAATCGATGCATGCTTCTGTTAGGCGAGAGCGTGTGGAGAGGCTCGCAACGGAGGGGGGAGTGCCCATGCATGGTGGCAGGGGTAGGGGCAGGGGAAAGGGAAGGGCACGCCGTGCTGATGGCGAGGGAATATCTCAAGGAAACGATCTTGAGCCATAGTACGAGCCCCATATGGAGGAGCAGGTGGAGGGTGATGTTGAGCAGCAGGTGGGTGTGGATTCAGAGCCAGAGCAGCTTGATGACTATTCTGGTGGCCCACACGACTTGACTGTGCTGACCATGTATCATGTTCACGTGGCCAGGATGGCGGTTGATGGAGTGGTAAGACGCTACACCTTTTATTAAATGTAAATTGAATTCCTATGTTGTTTGAATTATTGTAAAATGTTGTTAATTTTTTTTTCATGTATTATTCTTATTATTGTGAAACTGATGTTGATTTTTTTTTTTTAATTTTTGCAGTGGCGTAGCAATTTAAAATGTGTAAACAATGGAAAGAAGATTGTGGTGATACATGATAAAGAAAACAGGGCTCGGACGGCAGCACAATGGTTTAAGGATGGCCTGAGAGCCACCGGTCTTTAGTGGCTGTAGGATACTAACTACCGTCAAATTGACCACGGGCTGTGTTCTGCCTTTGTTGAGATATGGCACGAGGAGACATCGAGCTTCCATCTTCCGTTTGAGGAGATGACAGTGACACTTGATGTTGTGTCTTGTTTGTTGCATCTCCCAATCAATGGCATGCTCTTGGCCCACGATGGTTCAGTGCCCAGGACTGAGGCTGTTCAGATGATGGTGCAGCTGTTGAGGCTGATGAGGGCAAGGCATGGGAGCAGGTGAAAAGGAAAAATGGTGCCCAAGCACGATTTAGCTAGTTGAAGGATATTTTGAAGGAGTGTCTTCTGTAACACCCCGATCCCCGAGACTAATATTTAAATAATAATTCATGTAATTCAACAACATCGAGGTATTACAATACATCAAAACATCTCATGTTAATTTCTCATAATAAAAATTTCATCATAATATACTCAGATCACAGCGGAATAAACATCTCAACAAATATCGTCTCGGGTCACAACATAATTATCTCAACATAACATAACAACTTCAGTCTGAACATAAAGATCGCATAGCATCAAAACAACATGAAAAGTAAAATCCCCAAGTCCTAGATCAGAGCTCCTAAATCTAGACTCCTTGAGAAAGCAATAAACATGAGTAGGCATCAAGTCGTCTTCATCAAACTCACAAGCAAGAGCTACTCCTCAACCTGCACGTCTACATCACAAGGATGAGGCGACAAAAGCCATTGGGGGTAAGATATACGTTCAACAAAAAGGATTAATAAACGCATGTAAGTTTAGACAAAACAAACAAACATCATCATCATCATCATCATCATCATATTTAAGCCTGGTCTTATCTCTCAAACATGCATAACATCATTACCAACCAATTTTAAAAGTCTGGTTATCATCTTACTACATATATAACTCAGTCATAGTCCATTAGCAGCTTGATTACATCATCACTTAAGAACGAGGTTCACAACGCATACATAACATATTCTCATCAAACAATATTCACCAAATCAAATAAATGGTAATCACATCTTATCAACAACTAATCATCAACTCAACTATAATTCAATCACATCTTATCAACAATTAATCATCATCTCAACTATGAATCATTTACATCTCATCAACAAATAATCATCATATCATCTATGAATTATTTACTTCTCAAATAATCATCAACTCAACTATAATTTCATCACATCAACAATTAATCATCATTTATACATTTACCGCATAAATGCACAAATTCACACCAAGACATCATCATACACGACTCATCATGTTCATGCAATGCGCCTAACTCGACTCTTCATGCATGTGGTACCAAGTTTTGGATATCAGAGGTCTGTTACTGAGTGATCCCACGGCATGTTGGATATCAAATCCCTCGGCATGTTGGATTGTCAAAACCCTCGGCATGTTGGGTGATCAAAACCCTTGACATGTTATCATCAAAATCCTCGGCATGTTGGGTTATCAAGACCCTCGGCATGTTATCATCTATTCACAACTCGATTGACTATGTATGCATGGACACCACATATAGACTCGACAATGCACTCATTATGTTGTTATATAATTCACTCCATCATATAACGTATCTTTACATCATCACTATTGCATTATCAAATCAATACATCCATACAATACAAGTCATGTTATCACAACATCATTTCATCACATTCATCATGCTTAATTATTACAACATCAGCAACATTATCAAATATTCTTTCATATGATCATCGTCGCTTAATACATCATCATCAAACATTATCATATATCCTTTCATATGAGCATCGTCGCTTATCAAACATTTAACATGTTATTCACACCATAACATCACATCACACACATAAATAAACAAGGTTGCATTAACCCATTAACTCATCATCATTTTTCACCATTCATACCTCATTACTTATTTACTAAGTCCTCATTCATTTCACAACTTAAATCAAGACAATTTATAAGTCTGTCTCAACCAATTAACTTTTAAACTTCCTTATACTTAAGTCCAAGTTAATCCATCAGTTACATAGTTCACAAATCATGCTTTACCAACACTAGGATCCATTAACATACCATTAACTAACTCATCATCATTCATGCCTCGTTAGTCAATTAACAAGTTCACATGCAACTTACGGCTCAATTAAAGATAATTCACAAGTTCATTTCACCTCTTTCCATTCATAAGTTATCTTTAATCATACATCATGTTAATCAACCTTATACATCATAATTAAACACTCATTGATCAAGTTTAGGGGTCTGGGACCCAAACACATGCCTTGGAACCCTTTAAAAAAAAAATGAAGTTCCGAGCAACAGGGAAAAACACACGGTCATGCTATAAAAACGCACGGTCGTGTGTTTTTATTTGGGCAATGTCGTAGCCAACGCACGGTCCATGCGTTTTGCACAGCCAGACCGTGTGTTTTGCTCAACACAGCAAAACAACAAATTTTCTCATTTTTCGGCGACACCATTCGATCCCAAACACACCAAACTCGATCTAAATCATTAACCCAACATTAATTTATCAATTACACCTCAAGCACATCTTAAACAACTTAATCAAAATCACCTTTCATCAAAATCATTATGTTTGCATTAATTTCAAACTTCGTCTCAATTTCACATTTTCACCAACAATTCAACAACAACATAGATTTAACAACAGCCACATCATTTTCTTCATGTTACACATAATCAAAATCATTTAATTCAATCATGTCAACAACAACTTATTTAATCCAATATCAACTTAATCATTTTCATTCAATTAAGCTATTTCATTCAAAACACAACAACAACAACAACTTAATTCATAATGAAATTCTGGCGCAGTTAAGATATAAGTAAAACATGTATAAACGCAAAACAATAACATAAAAAAAGTAAAAAGGCACAAGGAAATTGTTAACCCAGTTCGGTGACAAACACACCTACTCTGGGGGCTACCAAGCCAGGAGGAAGTCCACTAGTATAGTTCTAAGTTCTCAGCAAACTCCAAGTTTACAACTTATCACCTAGCTACTACTCGTACTGACTTCAGCCTAGGAACTCCTAGACCTGAGATCCCATCTCACACCAACTCAATCAATCACTGCCCCAGTGATCTTAGACTAAAGTAACAAAGACGAAGACACCTTCAGACACAAACACACACCGTACTTCAAAGCTTAGATGCGGTATACACAATTACAACTCAATAAACACAGTCCTAAGCTTGCATCAAGGTGACACAAGAAAGGCTCACAATTAACAGACTCGAAACCTAAGAATACTCTTTCAATGATGACTTGAGTTAATTTCTTCAATAGTGGCGTCTTCTATTTATAGCCATCAGCAGCAACATATATTTGAATCAAATATTCTTCTCAGAAATATATTGAAACAAATATTCTTCAGAAATATATTTTCCAAAGATCTCTTTTGAAAATATATTTACACAAATAAAAATATCCAATCTGGAAAATATATCTCTCGAAAATATCTTCCTTCTGGAAACACACGCAGCTTGGAGAACAAGTAACATGAATGAATTCTTCAATCAAATCTTCAAAAGATCAGGTGAATTAATAAACAGCCCCAAGACGTGAAATCAAGGGTACAGAAAGATGCTTCTGAAGGTACTTCTGAAGTAAGTGCTTCTGAAGGTTCAGCGTCTGAAGGTTCAGCTTCTGAAGGTTCAACGTCTGAAGGTTCAGCTTCTGAAGATTCTGCTTCTGAAGATTCAGCTTCTGAAGGTTCAGCTTCTGAGGTTCTGCTTCTGAAGATTCAGCTTCTGAAGATTCTGCTTCTGAAGATTCTTCTTCTGAAGGTTCTGCTTCTGAGATTCAGCTTCTGAAGGTTCTGCTTCTGAGATTTAGCTTCTGAAGTCGTACATCTTGCTTGTATATTTGATTTTAGCAAAAATGAAGCCAACAACCAAATATCCAACACATCACAATACCACACAACCAACATAATCACTTCATTCTTCTCATATATCATAGCAACAACTTAATCAACAGCAACAACTTATTTAAATTCACTTAATTAAGTAATTTCGCACGAACAAAGCAATAATCACTTAAATCACAACTTATTCATCATAACTTCATGATTTCTCAAACAAAACATATACTCATACCCAAAATCAACTTATTAAACAACAAACATCATTCAATTATCATGTTATTCACCAAAATCATCAAAGTTCATCAAGTTATCAATTCACCATAACAAAACATGAATTTTGACATGAACAAAACATGAATTCACCAAGTTTTAACATAATCAAATTAACCATCAAAATAGAGTACGAATTTCACATAATTAAGACCAAATATCATGAAATTAATCATAAGCTAAAACACACAAACTACCCATTTGCTTATTAAACCCAATTGGTGAAAATAATCTTCCCCCTTACCTCAAATCTTCACACTAATAAGCTCTTCTAGTTTGGTTCCCCCTTTTCCCCCTTGTGCTCTTGAGTTCCTCTTCTCTTTCTCTCCAAGCCTCTTCCTCTTTCTCTATTCTCTCTCTAGCCTCCCAAAAGTTTTGTCACAAATGAGCTTAGTTACACACACTACTCTTTATATATTATGGGTTAGGGTCACTCTCACTAATGAGCTTAGTTACATCCAATTCTCATGAAATAATTCTCTACACTTTTACTTCACTTAAACCTCCCCAATTTACTCCTACACCACTAACCTCTAAATTCTCTAATTTCTATTTTCTAACACATTCACAAAAATGTCATTCACTCTAAAATGACCTAAATACCCTTAATCATTTAAAATCCACTAATCCGCCAATTCCCAATAAAATAAACAATTAACAAATATAACAATTAAATAATAATATTAAATAATTCTAATACTAAAAATCGGGTTGTTACATCTTCGGGAGGCACAGACGGCCTACCATGTTGGTCATATGGCTGAGGTGCAGGAGAAGCGGGATCGGTCTCTCCGCATGTATTTTCTCTACTTAGTGGGTATCACGATATTCACTGACAAGAACGCCACCTATATGGATGTCGCTTATTTGAGGTACTTCAGAGACTTAGAGTTTGTCTCTGATTATGCATGGGGAGTTGTTGTCATTGCACACATGTACATGGAGCTTAACAATGTCTCCCATTATAAGACTAGACATCTAGCAGGATACTAATCTTTGCTGCAGGTATAAATAAATAAATAATAATGAACTGCATGTTTATTCATATGTATGTCTTGATTGTTTGTATACTTATATGTTGTTGACTTTGTTGCAGGCTTGGATGTTTCAGCACTTCAAGGGTATGGGTGTCAGGGATGCATGGGGTGAATATCAAGACCGTCAGCATCCACATGCCTTGATGTATCTACCGCTGAGGGGTCTGGCTTCACCAGACAAATACATAAAGCATCTAGATCAGCTGGATCTGGTGGGTGTTATCATGTCCCCGTATGTTGAACATCGTCAAGCATGTCCGTTCAAGTGGGTCAGCTTTTACTTTGGATGGCTCAGATACGGTACTCGTAAGGTGAGATATCTGTCGGAGCGGGTGCTTCACCAGTTTGGGTTTGTCCAAACTGTCCTTAGACTTCCATGTGAGAGTGCATCTCCCCAGACGACCTTATCGGAGATCAGCTACCTCTTTGAGCATCATCTTGATCATATGCTGACAGGTCAGGACTTGGGGCTTGCTGCTATGACTGGTGTTGAGACGTCACAAGGATACATCAGATGATTTTATTCCATCTCACATTCACGCGTCATACTTCCGACGAGGCTATTCATGTCTCGAGGCCACCCGAGCAGGAGGCCCTTGATGAGATTGCTGCTGAGCAAGAGGGAGAGCATGGGTGCCTAGACCTGACCAAAAGGATGGGCCGTATCAGAGACCATGTCTATTCTGTCATGGCCAGTGGTATGGTGGCGCAAGGGACTGATGAATGGAGTCACTTGGAAGCAATTCTGGCAGAGGTTCATGGAGGGCGGGTTTATTGCCGTAGGGGTGGGGGTGGCAGGGCTTAGTTTTGTGGTGTTGTAATATTTTGACTCATGTTTGATGTTTTGCATTTTATCTTTGAACATTTGGTTTGTAATCTTTGGATAATTTCAATTTTAAATTTAATATTTGAAAATTGTGTTGTTACTTATCGTTTTTATTTAAGTATTTTTTTTATACGATCATGGATGTGTGTTTATATTATTTGGGAGCAATTTCTTATCATATATATGTCTCAGCCAAAAAACAAAGTTTTTGTCTCTGTGCTAAGACAGTTCGGATTATATAATCTGATTGTACATTTTTTTACTCCAAAGTTAGCTTTTCTGGGGTGTTTGACACTTTTCGGATTATATAATCCGAAATTACTAAAAAGGTTTCAGATTATACAATTTCAAATGTAGTTTTACAGAGATTATACAAACATCTCCAAAGTGCTCTAGGTTCCAACAGTTTAAGAACTTTTTGGGTTTTATAATCCCAACTGGTTTCGGATTCTAAAATTCGAATAAATGGTATTTTTGGAGCAAAAAAAAAATAGGGCGCATGAGAATGTAATAGGATGGAAAAAGTAATAGTAAAAAATTTAAGGGCCTAAAGTTCTTGCTTTAGTGGTAGCTCCTTTGAGACAGCCCTACATACACTATGAGTTGTGCTTTTTAGGCCCCTATAATATATCTTTATGCCGAAAAATGTCCTCCGAGAGTTATGGTGTTAAAACTATGTCCTCCAAAAAGTATCTCTCGAACGATTTTAAAGCACAGTTGATAGCCTATAAGTCTATAACGCTAACACTGGGTTTATTCTATTTGAAATGAGGAAATGAGTTACTACCTCCGTCCCTAATTATAAGACCCTTTTGAAAAAAATTTGTCTCTTTTTATAAGACTCTTTTGGTATTTTCAATTACATTAATTATTTCTTTACCAACATACCCTTATTTATTTTTCATCTTTTTCTTCAATCAACAATAAATATTATGTTGAAAACATAAAATAACTCTCTCTCTTAAGGATAAAATTGTACTAAAAACAATATTAATGTTTTACAAATTTAATATTACTACCAACTTTCTTAATTTCCGTAATTTTGACAAAATGGTCTTATATTTAGAGACGAAGGTAGTATTAAAATAAAAAAGAAGAGTGAACAAAAAAAATAGCTACGAATAATATCCACATCATCTAAAGTTATTGTAGTAACTTTTTAAATTAAAATTTGAATCTCGTAATTTATTTGAAAAAATTATTACTTAGTATATTAGTTTCTTGTAGTGTCTTTCTAACTATTTGCAAATTAGAGCTTCACCAATTAAACAAACCAAAACTTCAAAATGCACCTGAAATGCATTTAAGATACAACTACCATATATTTTCTGTGATGTTCATCAAATACTCGTGAATCAAATAATGTTCTGACAGACTATATATTGTGAGAAATGGACTGCACGTTTTTGCACCATGGAATTTTTCATTTTCAATATAACGAATAGCATATGATATGCTGCACAAACACTAAATAATTACTCATAATTCAGCTCATTCAATTAAAAAACCTTTAATAAAGATTAATTATCTACAAATTACTTAATATTTTCGCATCAATTTTAATATTTTTAGCATGTGTGCCTTTCAAATTCAAACAGCTAGTGGTTCCGTTTTTATATTTTTTTGGGCAAATGCTAATGGTTAATTTGTTAGGAAGGGAGAGAATTTCTAAGTAAAAGAAAACGAATTTTCAACTATACATTTCAATTCAAAATTTAACGTCTAAACAATGTTCTTTAACTATATACACCCTCTTCCGTAAAAAAAGAGAGAGAAACCCTTTTCTGAGAGGGAAACAATTCATACCTACTAGGCCTGCTTCTTTTTTTGGAGCAATTATTTTGCAGAATTTTATATTACTTATTTCTAACTTTATCTTAGTTAATTCAAATACAAATATTTTAAAATGTGAAACTATTTTACTTAAATATGTGTTTTTAATTTTTGTCCGTAATTATAGACTTAATGCTCCTCTAAAGTGACCATTGACCAACTTACATTAAACAAACTTACATCAGAGTGTAAAGTAACTAATATCAATCATTAAATAACAAATCAAAAGTAAATATTATAGCTATCTCATAACAAATCATGAATTAGTTAAAAATAACAACCATTAATTTTTCACCAAGTCGTTTTACATTTTACTCACTTTAGAGAATTCAAATTCGTAATTATAATAATTTGCATGAGAAGAAAAAAAAATCAATTATTTAGATGGCTTTTATTTAAGATGCATAAGTATTATAGGACCACAGGCACAAGTCTGAAAGAAAAATTCTCACATGTGATCTTCATTTTCAACTAATGCACACACACCTTGCATGCCTTTGAATCTACACAATAATTTGGCCATTTCTGCAACTTGATCTTACTTATATACTAAATAATTGGACTATATGATTAACACATTGTTATAGTTGCAGCATGAAAAGGCACATTATTTTGTTTGGTTTTGTGTTAAAATACTGCTTTCTTTCTTTTGCATGCAAATTCTTCAGTGAAGAAGGTAAAGTTGGGAGGGAACTGTTTCAAACGTTGTTAACTAATTACCTTAGTTAATGTTTAAACTTCAAATTCAAATATAGCACATAAAAGAAAGTAACATTAGAAAAAGAATGTTTGGGACCGTTGCTGCTTTTTTTTACCAACCGTTTATTTTGAAGTTTTAAACTTCAGTTAGTTTCAATTTCAACCTCAAAAAGTTGTCCATTATTGCTTTTTGCATTCACAGTTCACAACCCTTTACTGCGTTTTCATTGTATTATTGAGTCTTAGTAGTAGCAACATTGTTTTAAGAGCTTTTGCTTTTTTATTTTGTACAAGATAAGAACATTCAAATTTTTTGCTTTTTCTTTTCAATCTCCTTTTTTGCCTTTTGTTTTTCTATATCTATGATTTGAAGTCAATTAAAATTGTATAGTTTAAGCTGAGTTTCAATTTTATGTCATTCTTTATATCATAGTATGTGTCAAAGTGATTATTACAATTTACAAAGTACTTAAATTTAGAGTCCACAAATACAATTTGTAACTCAACCCTTCATGTTTATATATGTGCAGGTGTTTGAGGAAGTTCTTGATCACATATTCTTGAACTAAGATGGATAAATCATTCAAGTTTGGTGAAAATTCTGATGTGGAGTATCATCCTTCACCTTCTATGGATCATCATTCAGTCAGTGACACTCCTGCTTTTTCTAGATTGAGTGGTGATTCTTTCGGATACTGCCGAGTTTGGACAAGCTCAGAGGCATCAAATTCAAACTTCTCAGATTCTGTAGATGATAGCAGCTATGCCAATGAATCTTCGCCTTTGCCTTCGCCTTCACCTTCTCGGTGGAGAGAGGCTAAACCTGGTCTTTCTAGGTTAGGAATGAAGCTACGCAAGCATTCGATCGATGACAAACTTGATGACAATGATCTCTTGGATTCAGGTTTGTTTGCAATAATTACTTGACAACATTTTTTCATCTTACAATTCTATCTAGACAATAAGGCGACCTAATGCACGAAGGTTCCACTAGATGTACCTAGTCTTATCCCTACCAACGGAGAGACTGTTTCTAGGATTTGAAAATGTGACCCCGAGTCACAATTCTATGATGACAATAATGAGTTTAATTTTGTCGGCATTAGGTGAGCTTGAAATGATGAAGGAAAGATTCGCGAAGCTTCTGCTAGGAGAAGACATGTCTGGTGGAGGGAAAGGTGTTAGCACAGCAGTTACAATCTCAAATGCCATTACCAATCTCTATGGTAATTCTTTAATGTCTTCATAGCATAGTATGATATAAATTTGTCAAGTTATTTGTAATTGAACATGTTTGTATTTGGAAATTCTGTAGCGACAGTATTCGGACAAAGCTTAAAGTTGGAGCCGCTGAAGCCTGAGAAGAAAACCATGTGGAAAAGAGAAATGAAGGTTCTTCTATCTGTGTGTGATTACATACAAGAATTTGCCCCAACTGCACAATATTTAGAAGATGGCACAATTGTGGAGGTGAATTTTGTTTGCCAAATGATATTCTTTTCATAGGCAAATATTAGTATAATAGTTGTTATTATGTTAGTTTTTCTCCTTCACCAAGATTTAAACCCTGGTCCTTTAACTTGTCCAACTTCTTCAACGCTTAGCTTAAACCAGTTGAACCAAATGATAACTATAACTTCGATGAAACCTGTTTGTGATCTCTAATATGGCGTTCTCTTTCAGATGATGAAAAGCAGGCCGAGGTCAGATATTTACATCAATCTCCCTGCACTGCAGAAGCTTGACACAATGCTTATAGTAAGAAAAACCTCATTTGCTTCTTTCATGCAAGAACTCGGTTTTTCATCATGTTCTTGCGACTGATAAACATGAAAATGTTGTTTGCAGGAAATATTAGATTCTTTTGAGGATACTGAATTCTGGTACGCAGAGAACGTATCAGCAAGTTCGCCTCGTTTACGCGCAGCCTCGTTTCGAAGGATTGCTCCAAGGAAAGATGAGAAATGGTGGTTGCCAGTTCCTTGTGTTCTCCCCGGTGGCCTCTCTGAGAAGTCAAGGAAACACCTTACAGAGAAACGGGATTGTGCTAATCAAATTCATAAAGCAGCAATGGCAATAAATAGTAATATTCTTGCAGACATAGATATTCCAGAAACATATATAGATGATCTTCCACAGGTTAGTCTTCATTGTTGATCAATCCCTACTGTAGAACATTTCTTTTTTCAGAAAGTCTTGATCTGAAAGTTTCTTTTGAAATCTCAGAATAAGTCTGCATTTCTTTTTTTCCAGCTGAAATTCTATTGCCAAGTGATTGATGATTCCTTTAAATGTGACCCTATAAGGCATATGTCTTGGAATTTATCATCAAATTTCATAAGCCTTTTATGGAAGCCAATAATAGCAGCAGAGTCTTGTAGAAAACGCGACGATATAATTTCATATAAGGTACTAGTAGCGCGAAACGTCGATGATATGCATTAATCTTATGTTTATTCCCTTTTAATTAGTTATAAAAACTTACAGCTAATATAAAGTTAATGCATGAGAAGAACTGTTTTCATGCTACTAGTATAATGTATTAAATTTCATTCACATATTTTTATCAAAAATGTCTGAAATTTAATCGTAGTTATTGTGCTCTTTTCAAACATTAATTTCTTCAGAGTGGACGAGGAAGTCTAGGCGACACAATTTACCAATATATGTATACTGTGGACAAGTTCTCACCCGAACGCCTTCTTGACTGTCTCAAATTAAACTCTGAACATGAAGCACTTGATCTAGCAGACAGGGTTGAATCATCGATGTACACATGGAGACGTAAAGCTTGTCTTAGCCATTCAAAGTCTTCATGGAAAGAAGTAAAAGATCTTATGGATGACACAGATTGGAAGGACAAAAACTACATTTTAGCTGACAGAGCTGAAGCTTTGTTGTTTAGCCTCAAGCAAAGATATCCTGAACTTTCACAAACTTCTTTGGACACATGCAAGATCCAATACAACAAGGTAAGTTTAGATTCTATAATGTCACATCTTATGAGAAGCATTGAAAATTAACACAAAACTAAGATATAGTTGTCCAAATAGATGTCCAATCCTAAGCTAGCATATGTAATGAAATTGGTGACATTTATAAGAATGAAAACCATCTTTTGCAGGATGTGGGGAAAGCAGTACTAGAAAGCTATTCAAGAGTTTTAGAAGGCCTGGCATTCAACATTGTTGCTTGGATTGAAGATGTTCTTTATGTAGATAAATCAATGGCGAATCGAGAAGTCTAGAAATACAACTCCATTACAACAATGTTTCTCTTCCATTCAACAATCTTTTGTAAACCATTGATTTGGAAGAATGTAGACAGTTAGTAGGTGGTGTGTGAAAAGATATTCACTTGTTATCTGTGTGAAGCTTATTTGTCAACAGTATATAGAATAGAAGAAATTCAACATTCAGTTGAAATATAAAGCACAACAGGCTCAAAAAATGAAACACATAAAACAAAAGTTTAATCAGTATGATTGTCTGCATCTAAAAATGATTAGATTTTGGGTGTCAAAACCAAATCTAATTACTTCAAAAATTTAAAACTCATTTTTCCCTATATGAACACAGGATTTTGATAAAATCAAATTCACCATTTGAACAATTTTGTCCAAACAATGCTAAATTTTTCCTCTGATTTAACATGTTCCTATAAATTTTATTCAAGTTCCATTTTGATGAACAACCAAAACTACTTCCAAATTACACCTCATTACATCATTAAAATGGCCAATATAGGGTGCGTTTGTTTAGGATTTTTCAGAAAAAAAATGAAATTAAAAAATCCACTTTTTTAATAAAAAAAATCAAGCGGTTGGTTAGAATTTTCAAGAAAATCATTTTATCAAAAAAATCATTTGACTCTTAAATGAAAAGTTATTAGGATTCGTTGTTCCCCAAATCTATTTTTTTTTTTTCAAAAACAAGTGGTAACATATGAACTAGTTAAATATAATTTTTTTTTAAAAAAGATGAATTGTTTTTTGTAGTAAACAAAAAGAAATAGCTTTAGATTATTTTTAAAATCTCTAAAAAAAATTCACTAAATTTTTTTAACTCAATCTTTTTTTTTAAAGCCAAAACAAACTCAGCCATAATTGAATGATTATATAACAAACTCACTCAAAATCTGTATTTAAACTAATATGATTCTTTGTGATGTTCTCTATGGACTTGCAAGTAAACAATTGAATGTTGCTTTTCATGCAGATTCTCCATATGAAAGCATGGATAATTGTGATAATGTGAATGAATATACAAAAAGAAAAATTGGTTAGGTGCCCTCGTGGGTGCATGTGAACTCCTAAATACAGCCCACATATTAAGACACGAATGAGAAAGAAACATATATAAATCACTTGAGATATTTTACTCAAATAAATTGAAAAAGTGAAACAAAACATCCTATATATACAACAAACCCCTGAACTGTGTAAAGAAATGCACAAATCCGGTTTGAGAGAGGGTGGTGATTAACAGGTTAGAAGTTAACCAGGTCAGGGCCAACACAGGATCGGACTAGTGACAACATCACCTTCCCTTTTCTTCACCAAAGAAACCACCCCTTTTACCTGTTTCTCAAAATGATGTCCTGTCAACTTCCCTTCATGTTCAACACAGGGGCAAGCACAAAATGGCGGCATTTTTTCGCCAATCATGCATCAAAAATAGATAATGAAACAACAATTACACCTGATGAGGGGTATGCTTTCAATATTCCAAAACCAATCAAAAATCTTATTGATCAACTATCCTCATCCACAGGACCAACATAAGTAAGGTCTGTCCTTCTCACCCTTACAGCCCCTTTAAGCCAGCTGGCGGCACGAATATTAACACGGTCACCACTTCCAACATTACTTGCAGAAGGGCAAGATCCAGCACCATCCTCTAAAAGTGTCCAAGGGTCAACTTCGAAATCATTGTCCTGTTGTTTTGATTTCCCTGATGCCGCAGTCCTTGATAGTGGTACTGGGCTCCTCTGAGGAGTAGCCAAACTGCCGGAGTTAAACCCAGAATTTTTAATGTTGGGTTGCAGAGATACAAGAGAAGAATTCGGAACAGATGGTGGCTGGCAAGAGAAAGAGCACCGCGTAGATGGAGGGAGTACAGGCATTGCAGCTTGGATACGCAACCGTATAGAGTCTGGCAGTTGCATGCAGTCTAAGTGATTCTGCATTACACAATAGACAGTCAGAAGAAAAAAGCCAAATGTAGCCTACATGCTTCTATCTAATCAACATCATCCCTAGAGATAATAACAAAATTGAAATTCCGAGGTTACCAAATAGGTTGAACAGAAATGACGTGAAAAAATGGCAAGGAAAAAAGTTCAGCAGTTGCAAAGTTTTAGTGATAGTGACAAAGATGAGAAAGAAAGAGAGAAAAAAGAAACACTCATCACAGCTTTTCCAACTTATTCGTTAATTAAATTTGCTATAGTGAAACAATAAAAATTCTCTGATTGAATTAAGAATCTTATTAGTAACAGAACTTTTAAGATGACGAAGAACACCCAAAAAATTAAATAGAAAATAAAAGGGAACTGCGTATTTTATGTGAAACCCAAAAAACCCCCAATACTTGAAAAAAAAATAAAAAAAAAAGTGGTTGAGTCTTTGCACCAACTAGTTTTCTGTGTTAACAACAATAAGTGTTAAATCAAATGTCAAACAATGATAAAATGTTCAATGAAAGATCAAACTTTGTAGCTAAATTTGATCAATCACAGAAACTAGAAGCTATCAAAGGATGGAAGATCAAACCTGTAAAGTCTCCAACAACTCTCTTGTCGGTTCATTAGTTGTCTTTGAAGCAGGTTTCAACCTAAGCCAGCATGGAGGACTACTACTCAACAAACCATGCAAAATCAACAACAATTGATCAAAAAGGCCCTCAACAAAGGAATCTACAAAAGCAACACAAGCAACATCGGAAGGTGACTCCACATCCCTTTTTGAATGAGAAGAGTGTGTGGCATTAACCAAAATGTTCGCATCCTCAAGCACAACTTGACTACCAAGTAGTCGAAGAATTACAGAGGCAAGTGTGTTTCTCATCTTCCGCACAGAGGGCTCCCTGCAAAATTGCATCTAGTTAAACTGTCTATCTACAGCCTATATTGGATAAACTAATGCGGCCAGAAGTTAGTCGATTTCCAGCACCAAAATTTATTCATGAAATAGTTTTGATTTAAAAATCAAATTAATGAATTATCATCATCAACACATGCTCAAATCCAAGAAGAAGAAAATACTACGACATGGCCAATCAGGCCATTTGAATAGAAAATTTGTCTTAGTTACCTGTCTGTGCAAAGAATGGGAAGGAATCTCATGATTAACTGTATACGTAATGACAATGAGGCTCGTAGAGCTGCAGGAGAAGGTGGAGAAGAATCTGTTGAAGATGTTGGTCGTCTGGCTAATCCAGGGCTGCCACCTTTTATAGTTTTGCGGGTATTTACTTTATTTGTCAGACCTTCAGTCACAGGTGCACTTACTGCCGGCTTACCTGGACCACGAGTAACTGCAGCTATTAGTTTCTCAATAGAACATAATTGATTGATCAGATCACTTGCGAACGAATAACGAGATTCATCGGAGCTTTGATCTATGCATGGAAGAATTAATTCAAGAAAAGCCCTCTCAGTCCCATGCAGCTGCTTAATGGTTGAGCCTTCAGAGTCAAACACTTGAGAGAACCCTTTTAGGGGCCTTTTCACATCCACTCCTTCAGCAACTTCTCCTTCTTCAAGAGACAGAGAATCAACTTTCCTTTTATCCCTCTTTATAGTTATTGGATCAGTACATGGGCTACACCAACCCCAGGGCTCCGAAAACTGAGGCTTAATAGAAAATCTTTGGCTCTCTGCAATGTTAATTAGACGTTGTCTGATGGTCTTTCGACCAACGAGGACATCTTGACCAATGAGGAACCATTTAGCCTGCGACAACATGGAATCCACTAGCGACTTCCCAAAAAGATGAATCAACTCTGAGAAAAGGGGTGCAGCATCGGGTCTAACAAGTAATCTTGTGAGAATTATTTGAATAAAATCGTTCTCATTCTCAGAAGCAGCAGCCTTCTCAGGACTCGGTGAAGACAACTGTATAGCCTTAGCCAATGACATATCGTGTGTCTGCAGTTTTTCGATGAGAGCCAGCTCGTTTAAAAGCAGCCTGAGTTCAACCCATTGCCAGTGGAATTTGGCAGGTTGCAGGGCCTCTAAAACATCTACAAGCTTATCCTCAAGCTTAGACTTGCTGTCAGTAAATTGAATTTTAGATTCACCATGCCCAGAAATCCGGCTTCCACCGTCCTTTGTATAAATAGACTGTGGCATCTTACAATCAATGATGGCATTTAAAAAAAGTCTAGCCCGAAGCGGAACAAACGCCGTGGAATTTAAACGCATATCAGAGCCATTCAACTCTAGCAAGGTTGCAAACTCCAAATCACTTGTATCTGCAGCCATAAGATCATAAAGACCTTGAGAATCTCTTAAACATACATCTCGAAAAGGCAGATGTTTTATTGTATCGTTTATGCCCATTGTTAGAGTCTGATAAAGTTGATTTGTGTCTTCGCGTATGGTTACATTAGCGTTCATAATGAAGGGCCGCCACATAACAAAGGCAAATATTGAATAGGCAGGTGGAAAGACCAAACTTAGAGGAAGCATACGCTGCATTCTTGAAAGAGCTACAATGGATGGTTCGCTCAAGAGATCCACCACTAAACCTTCACATATGGTTCTGCAGTTTCCAACAAGCAATCTAAACCAATGGAGATGTACTTCAACTGAACAGTCCACCTTAATAACCCCAACAGAACGTGCATTTCCATTTGAATTGGATCTTGAGCTTCTTACAAATTGAATTACATCAAGGCCCTCCTTTAACCTGAGAACGGTTACCATTCTCTCCAGGCTGGTAACACCATATATAATTGCACCCACGACAAGTGCAGAAACAGAAGCAGCAATTTTCGTTGTTCTGGCGAGGACGATTTTACTAGAGCTGTTTACAGCATCATTTGACATAGTAGCACTAGTATCGTGGGGTTCAGGTGACATTTGAAACTGATTTCTAGATGCTTTACTTGGAGCAAAAACTCCAGCAAGAGTATTAGAAGCTTCTGTTGCAAGAGCAATATCAAATACACGGCTCTGACGTTCTCCCAAGGCCTCCTTAAGCAGACACAAACATGTTATATGCATTCGCATAATGCATTTAGCATAACTCAATGAACTTGTTGCCAGTGATACATTTGGATGATTATTACCAGCAGAAAAATCGGGCAACTTTGCTAAAGATGGCCCAACACTGCCAACAATGGCAGATACCGCAGACGTGACCAATGAGGGATCTCCTTCTTGAGCAGCACCACCAGTCTGCCTGATGCAATCCATCAGACCCATAACTATTTGTTGAGCAATTTGATATCCATTATCCCATTTTTCCAAAGAAGGACCTTTTGGTGTTCCAGCAGCAAAGAGCTTTCTGTCCTTTCCAAAAAGATAGTGAAACGCATCTTCCACATTACGCTGTACAACATCTCTCATGCCTGAGGCTACCCTGGACGGTAACCGGCCCCCGCTTATCTTTTGACGGAAATAATCATCCGGGTCCTCAACTCCTGCAGGAACACCAAGGGGAAGCCCACACTCTCCATCAACTAATCGTCCTCCAGACTCAAGTTCAGAAGCAAGTCTCTTATCACATGTAGTTTTGAAATTTTTCTCCCACTCAATGACGCTGACCACATTGCTATATTTTTTCAACAAATAACGGGCAAAAGCTAGGGCACCTGAACCAGAAACTCGTCCATTAGATGCTATAATAATTGTTGCCCGCTGCACTACAGATGATAGAGCTTCAGGAATAAGATCTGATGTAGCAAGAATGTTCTCATACCTGCATCATAAAGCACTTGTTCATGAAGGTTATAAAAAAAAAGGGGGGGATAACTTGGGAGCTCATACAAAGGCATGGCAAACATAATGCCAAACCTGCATTTCATTATGAAACTACAAACTAGCAACTGGCCCTTATAACAAGACAGAATGATTTATGTTATCAGCCATTAGAAAAAGGATTTCTAATTGGGAAAGCCTGAATTATTGGAGAAAAAAAAATTAAATGATACCAAACTTGATTTATTTATTTTTAATGAAAAACAAAAGGAGAATATGAAGCACTGAGATACAACATTTTCCAACTACTACTTTAAAACAAAGTAATAATAATTCTAAGTATAACAATAAAAGGCCATTAAAAAAAACAGCAAAACACTAATGGATTAGAAGTGAAAGTTGGAAGAAGAGCACGTAAACTCGTCAAAGAAACAAAATAGCAAATTTGGCCGAAACAACCAATAAAACTACATAAACAAAGTTTAGTACAAACCTTCTCAGTGATGATAGCAGAAAAGCTTCTCTGACATTGCAAACTTGGTTATCCACATTTCTTGGCAGCATTGAAACATTTCTTCCACTATGAATTGTAGAATTCGGGCTACTGCAAACCTTTGGTAGCAACCACAGGAGGAACTTGATAGCTGGTACTAAATCATCGGAGATATCCATCAGATAAAGTATAGCAGCAAGTTCATCCTCCCCAAGTTTCCACCGTATTGAACTTCTATCATCCACAGTGGTTACAGGCCTGCCAAACTGGCCAACTTTACCAATACTTTTTTCAGTGTCTCCAATAAGCTGCCTAATTACGGTCATCAGCCAAACTGTTATTACCTTTTTCTCAACAAAGCGAAGCCGTTTTAGTGCTCTTCCTGTTGAAACAATATCCTCAAATTGACTGGTTCGGATTCCGTCAACAAATTTTGCCGTATCTCCATCCATAGCAGTTCTATGGTGAGGGCAATTTACCTTAATATCACACACATGACTTGTTGATGCCCCTTGGCTACCCTCAATTCTAGAAGCAGCCAGTTGAGCAAGACTTTGGGTTTTGCGCACAGTCTTTTGCCTACTCTTAGTAACCTGCTTAGTTGTCTTAAGTGGTTGTTCAACTTTGAGAGGCTCCAAAGGTTTTAGCCCTTTCTTCACCCACCATGTATCTTCATCATCAGATAAAACTGGAAAATAAGCTTGAACAAATGAACTTTTTTCCTCACTCAATTTTTGTTTCTTTGCCCTTCTACATTCTTCACACCCAGGTGTAGCCTCCATGACATCAATCTTGTTGTGGCACCTAAAAGGTCTTTTCACACTGCCTTGAGATTCACCCAATCCAGTTGCGGTCAAATTAGATAAACTTTTTGGTAGCTGTAACAATACTGAGATGGCTTTCTTCAGGTCGTCAACACTATTATCATCCTTCTCAACTTTATAAGACATTTTATTTGAAGGAATAGTTTTCCGCTGATCGATTGATACTGTAGAAGACCCGTCTTTTGCTGAAGATGTACAATGTTTTTGATTGACAGCAGAACTATTGGCACTACTTGCATTGTCATGGTTCTCACTAAAGGAACCACGAAGTACGAGGCGTCGCTCATTCAAGTAAACATGTAAGGCTTCAATAAGAAGTGGTCCTTCAATAATCTTTGATTCGTCCAAAGCATGACGAATGAAGTTCCCAGAAAGCTGCTTCACGATTCGGCGGTGTCTTTTTTGTCTCTCTAGGTCAACCATATTTACACTGGTATCCATGATCCCACTCACTATCAGCTGGCGTACATAAGCCAAAGGGTAAAAAATGCCTGCACGAATTAGTTCCACTATAAAGAGATGCAAGCGCTTGAGGCCCTCTCCTTTATGCACGATATGCTGATCAATCCAGCAAACTATGATATCATGTAGAGGACCCGGGCTTTCAAATGCAATTGAAGACCGGATAATCTGATTCATAGTTTTTGAGCTAGATTTTATTTTGGATCCATAATTCCAATTATTCTGCTGACTTGAACATTTTGCTAAATAACCGGCTCCATGATGAGTGCTTCCATTCATTTGTCTTGATAAAGTATGCATATTCCTCAGCTTCATCTTTAAAATTCTAACTGCTATATGCACTTGGGAAATATCTTTCTTACCCGTGAACTTTATATCACATGGAGGAGCAGTCCGAAAATTCCTAAAATCACATGTTGCCCATTCACAAAGAAAAAATACTGAATAAATAAGTGATGTATTTACATTCACAAACCACTTCAGGGATAACCTTAAGCAAGGGCTAACTTTTGCAACCCAATCGTCAGATGCAGGTTCATCATATAGGTCTTCAAAAAGATATTTGAATGCTTCACATAAATCACCAAGTACAAGAGATTTATCCAAGGCTTGAGCAGCTTTAGCCAGACAGTGACCTGGATACCCTGGGCTTACCGCCTTTGTGAGGTTTTCTGCTTGTTTTTGAATGCACGAAATAACACGATCAAACGCCAGTGATTCATATCGCGCATCAAGGCCTTTACTTCTAAGTATACACACATCTGCTGAACTAGTTTTTATCTTATCTGCAGCTTCAATTGCTTTTGGTGCAAAATTACCATCATTAATTGCAAGTGAAACTACAGAGGATGGCAAAGGAAAGCAATCCAAAGCAACGAAAGTTTCTGGAACTGCAAGTATAAAATACCGGAGCATCTCAATCAGAGCCGCAGTCGTATATGCCCTCCGGGAATTATCTACTAGATCCGATCCACCTGGAGCAGGATCACGAATAATACGAAGAGCTACTCCAGCAAAAGTGCGTACATATGTTTGAGACAGAACAACAATTTCTAAAAAGCCATATACAATAGGCAAAAGCAGCTGCCAAATCTCAAGCAATTGCTTTTCCTGAAAGAAACGGAAGAGTGAAAAATCAAAACCTGAAGCCTGAAGGATTGGAATCAGCAAAATACATAAAATGATCAGCTTTATTTGTTAGCACATAAAACTTGTTTTATGCAATTACCTGTAGTTGACGTAAGACCCAGTCAATGACAAGAGAAGGAAGAAGCAGTCCTTCAGCATGATGCCACTGCAGAAGCTGAACAACATACCACCATCTAAAATGTAAAGATGGTTCTTCACCATTAGAAACTGGTAATAATTGGTTACTTCTATGCTTAACTGACGTCGTATAAGGGATTTGGGGTGATCGATCTCGATTATGAATAGAATGAGAAGTATTTTTTGAGAAAAAATCATCCAGAAGAGTTTGCAAGTATTCGATAATATCTTTGGTCCAAAGCTCAGAACAAGACAGCTGTGTTTTGTCATTAGTCCCAGAGGGAACACTGGCAGAACCAGGACGAACCTGCAAATTCAAAGTTCAAACATAAGTTAACTTCAATATTGAAAAGGGGTGCCTTTAAGTAAATTATATAGCATTTTGCATCTTACCAAATTGAGGTATGTAACCTTTACAAACCAGGTTGCCCTTGGCAAAGGAACATTATTCCTAATAAGAACCTCTAAAACTGATTTCCGTCTATATTGAGGAACATGATCGGCCAAAGAACGCAATCGCTTGTGCTGTTGAGATAAGCCCTATAAAAACAATTAGCATATAAAAATGATAGTACCAGAAAAAATATCCCAGGAAAATAAGCACTGTCGAGTAAGATCTAAGAAAGTATTCAAGGATTTAACATCAATATCAGCCTAGGGAACAAAAACCTATGCAATCTTTATAGGAACTTATAGAATAATGGATGTATACATCCACATTTGCTTTATAAACAACAGGTTAGGGTAAGTGTATGATGCATGTAATATGTCTCACATCATGTTATTAGCTGTTTTTCTTGAATTTCCATCTCTTTACCTAGAACCTACTATTTCAACATACAAGAATTATAAGGTTAGGGGGGAGGGACATAATGAAAGAAGGTAAACAATAGTCAACTGAATATTGATTAGTGTCATACTATTTACTTATACTAATAATTTGGTCTAGTATCAGTACTACTGTTACAAGCCATCCTAACTAACAATAAACCAATCATCCTAATATTCTGATAAAGAACAAGAAAAGTAATGTATATGGAAAGTTGCGGAGAGAATGAAGCAGAATTAATTAATACCTCAATCCATTTCTTCCGGAAGTCTTCAGAACATGGCCTTTGTTCAGGGAAAACACCGGGCTTTGAAAGTTGTGATCCTGAAAGAGCCACTCCATAGACTTGACCAGCCTGTCAAAGTAAGCACTGGATATTATGTAGACCAAATACCTTCATAACAAATTAGGGTAGGAAGGACCCACCAATCCCAAGATAATAGAAATAAAACATAAAGTTGGGCATATCTTAAGAGGCAGACATAATGTTCAACAAGCACAATTATATAGAGATGCTAGGAACACTCTCTCTAACACTCACTTTATGTGGAATCCATTTCCAAAGTGTGGGACCCACGTGGGTTTCACCCAATAAGAGAGTCGGTGTTGGAGTGTTAAAAAGAGTGTCCATAGCACTCCTAAATTATATAACATAATAAAAATAATCTGTAATCACCTTCCGCTTCTGAACACGAGATTCATTGATGGCCCTTAGTCGTTTTCTAATAGCCTGGAGAGAAGATGAAAGACAAAGTTAACCTACAAAGACATGCAATGAATACAAAAACAAAATGTGGAGAATTTGCACTAAATTCACAGCATAGTTATAGAAACAACAGAGGATAAATCTCTCACAAAGACAATTGAGTCACCTCTTTGCAATTAAGGACAATTGTCTTGTTAAAATGAGGAATCTGGGTCAGCAATATTTCTCTGGCTTCCTGAAGACATATGAAGTAATTACATGTTATAAACAGCTAACAATCAGCTCTTTTGGAATCACTGGTTGATTTTCAATGACTCGTCAAGGAAAACTAAGCAAGAATATACAAATGCCTAGATCACAATTTCAACCATCTTGGATCAAAGTTAACATACTCAAGAACATAGTACATACCAGACCAAAGAACATAGTACATACCAGACCAAAAATCAATAATTGAATAAATGATGTATTGCCATTTTACATCATTTATTTGATAACAACACAATTAAAATTTAATGATGTACCTCGAGGCCCTCAACTGTGTCCCTATATCCAGATTGCAAATATTCTTTGGTGAGAGTCTCCTCAGGGCAATTTGGTGTTTGAGGGTTAAAGTCTGGGGGTCCAAGCCTGAGATTAGATAGAAGTATCTATACTTAAAATTTAAACTACATAATAAGGAAACATAGTAAAATTAAATACTAAAGAGTTCATATTATTACCACCTTAATAATGTAGAATAACAAGATATAAAAGAGAATACCAAGAAACAATGGCATCCAACCAGTGTATCAGCAAATCTTTTTTATACTAACAGTAAGTATACATGCAAAAGTTTACATTAATGAACTACCTAGAGTTCAGGGGCTCTTTATCACACTTCAACTTGTACAGGGTAAATGGTGGTGGATGTCGCCTGAAAGCACAAAACCATTGTGTTGAAAGTTATTAACAGCATCAGATAATTGATTTAGCATAACAAAACAGTATTCACACAGACCATTTTATTACTGAGTGCCAAATTAAACAAACTCTTCATAAATGAAACAACTAGTGCAAAATGTCTACATTGGATCAAAGGAATGTTTCAAATGCTAAGTCGACGTAAAGTGAGACCAAAAATTTTACTAACTGTTGGTTGACTCGAAATATAACCTCCCTGTTTGTGATATAAAATTTCACAAACCTATGTTACAGCATCAAGATTCGGGTCATTAAATAATTTATAAAAATGTATAACAACAATTTAAAAATCTCTACTATATCTTCAATCATTAAAAAAGTAGTTTTTAGAAAAGAAAAAAAAAAACAGCACCCCAACCCCGAATAACGGACTTCCATCCTTCATGTTTAACACAATTCTGAACCTATGATACTTCGGTTTAATGGCATCATTAACAAAAAGTGGTTTTGCCAAAAAGAAAAAATAAAGAGTGGTAATAATTAAAAAATAAAAAATTTTGCTTATTTAAATGATAGAATGGGTTACCACCAAAAAAACAAATAACAGAAGACACACACACAAACACAAACAATATATACACACACACACACACAAACTCCTCTTTATTATAAAGAAAGGGTTGGGGTTCGAACCCCGGACACTCCACTTTATTATGGCGTAATTTGATCCATGTAGCCGACCCCACTTAGTGGGATAAGGCTTGGTCGTAATTGCCACCATTCTCTGGTTTTATATAGAAATCATATGATTATTACTCCTAACTTTTAAGTCAAAATACCATTTCAGACAGTACTTTCAATTTTAAAACGAAAAAACCATAGATCCTTCAGAGAGATCCCTATGACATAAGATAATTAATTCAGTATAATAAAGCATTAAATTTCAGGAAGCAAAATCCCACATGTGATACCATTTTCTTCACTTATTAATCAACACATCTGGGAGGTTAAATATTTGAACTGTTCCTACAAATTATAATTTAACAATCTCTAGTAAAAAACTAAGGCACTGTTTGAAAAAATAACAGAACCTAAGATGAAAATAGGTTTGATACTTAACCATTATATAGAAATAGAACCGACATAATTAAGGAAATATACATTGTTCGATCCTGTAATAAAATACTAAAACTAAGAACTATAATATTCTAATTACTTGAGAAAAATGAATCAGCTTTGTAATAGTTTTCTAGTTTCAGAATGACATCAAGTGAAGAAAGTCAATCGCTATTGCAAGTTAATAGCTAACAGACACAGAAACATGAGAAGCTGTATCACGATTCAGAATAGGCAGTACATTATCGCATGAGGAACAGTTGCAATCAAAATTGTAAAAAGATTCTAAAAGGACAATGTCACTAGAGTATCTTACCTTGAACTAACAGGAAAGTTGGGTGGCAAGGAAGATGAATCAATTCTTCCAATGTCTCTAGCCGATGGCCCACCAATTGTACTGTTATTAACTGCACTGGTGCAGCTGCCAGCATGATACCTTTGCATTTCCCCCAACTATAACCAGCATACTGCCTTCAGCATCAAGCCACTACAAGCAGTGCTAGTTGAACTGCTTCAATGAAAGTATTCCTGTGCCATTTCCAACCAAAGCAATTAAGAAGCTAAAAAATACAATGAAAAACTGTAGCAAAGAGATTTAAAAAAACGACACATAACTGATTTAATAATTACAGCAACTGACCTTACGCGTCAAATCTATGCCAAATTGAACAGCCTTCAGCTTCTAAAGAATATGTAATGAAATTCTAATGCCCCAAAAACTATAAACCTCGATCTTGAGACCCAACTTGTGGACCCAAACGTGTAATGCAGAACACTACTATTCTCACCTGAACTACAAAAAGAGTAACAAATTTAACAAAAACAAAAAGCTCTAATGAAACCACCCTAAGAACCATTAAGAAACACCAATTTTGCATCAGAAGAGTACAACTCGTAGGCAATGAGCATGTTCCAATAAATAAAATAAAAAATATACTCTAGTCTGAATGTTTTACTTGGAATACAAGGAATACAACATATGGTAAACTCTTGTCCGCGCTGAATCTACTTTCCAACATACTCATTACCAGAACAAAGGAAATCTAAATCTAAATACCTAACAATGTAATACTCTTTTTCTAAGAAACAGTTCAAACATACCAATGAAGTTAGAAACCTTAAATACAAAGACACCTCCCCTATCAACCAACCCAAACATGATCCCGCGAATCATACAAGTGAATTAAACTATGGACATTGAAACAGAATTTAACCATTGCAATTGGAAACATTGCATTAAAATTAAAATGTAACTACACTGCGAAATTCAACAAAAACCCGTAAAATTAAAAGGGGGCAAATACACCCATATGAAGTGGAACTTGAACCATATCATATAACATTAATAACACATTATGATTAAAAAAGAGCCCTTTTTTAAGCTTATTTTCCCTACTAGAGCTAAACAATGAAAGGGGCAAAAATTGAAGAGACAACCCACCAGCTGAATCGTTGAAAGATCTCAACTTTATGATCAGAAATCCAAGCAATTTCAAAAAATCTACAAAATCGAATCTAATTCTACGAAATTCGAACTCCTAAGCGCGATCCAAAAGCTAGGGTTTTTTACGGGGAGGAAATTGAATAGTTGAAAATTGGGGAAATCGAAGCGTAAATAAAAATTAGGGTTTTTGATTGAGAATTCCGCAGAATAAAATAAAAGGGGTTTCGTTAAAAAATAAATAAATAATGGGAAATTTAACGGATTTTGAAGAATTAGAAAGGGAAAGTTTGGAGGGTATACCTGGAAAGAAAAAATTGCAACTTTGAGAGAAAGAGAGGGAAAGTGTGAGAAATTAGGAGAGAGAAGAAGAGAGTTCTTTGGGGTGCTATAAGCTATGAGGGCTTTGACTTTTTTTTATTTTATTTTATTTTATTTTTTTGAAGAAGACTTGTTTTTATTATTATTGTTGTTGTTTTACTTTGTTAACTCCTTTTTTAACCTTTCCTTGGGAAATAGACCTGGAAATTCGGAGTTAAGCCAAGAGGTCAATAAGTTTGGTCAAGATTTGCTTCTATTAAGAATATACTCGGATTTTTCCGAACAATTCATTAATTATTTGAGTTCAACCACTTAGTTATTATTTTTAGATTACTTTTTTGTTAGGGTTCCGTATGGACAAACAGAAAGATGACTATCTCTTCTTTAATCCTTGCTGAGAGTTGAACCACAGACCAACTTCTAATAGGTCACAGCTGTAACCACTGGATCACTAATGGTTTTTGTGACTTATAATATACTATTTTTATATTGAATATGTTAGAAAGTGATTTCTTAGTCCCCAAGTTTTGCTAAAATATTTTTATGCACAATCTAATATATTTTGGTTTGTGATATGAAATATATTTTAATACTCAATAATATATTTTTATACTGAATATGATATATTTTGGTACTCAATTTGAGATATTTTTGAATTAAATCTAATATACTATTTTTATATTGAATATGATATATTTTGGTACTCAATTTGAGATATTTTTGAATTAAATCTAATATACTATTTTTATATTGAATATGATATATATGATATATTTTGGTACTCAATTTGAGATATTTTTGTACTAAATCTAATATATTTTTGTACTTAATAATATATTTTAAAATTGAAGAGTAAACCCGTTAAATAGTTATGAGAGAAACCTAGCTCAGTTAAAAGGTTATAAATAGAGGAGAGCATTAGAGAATTAGGGTAGTCTTGACAACCCTAATGACTAACCCTAACTTTTCTTTTGAAATAGGGTTACAACAAACAAGAAAAGATTAGAGATCAAAGGAAAACTAGGGTTGTGGAGAGAAGAAGCAAGGAGACAAGTGAGAAGAACCTGGAGAGAGATTTTACCGTAGGAATATCAAATTCTGCAAACCAAAGGTAAGGGGGAGTCTCTATTCATCATTATATATAAGTTATTAACATATCCTTTTTATTATTATTATTATTTTTCTTTCGATTACCACATAACAGTTCCAGCTTTTACATTTAAGACCAATTTCTTGGTGCAAGCTTTTATATATATTTTTTATTTTGATTTGTCATTTTTATTGTTGTCCATCTTTTGTTTTTGCTGTTTTTTAAGGTAGTTTGATAACATAATATTGAATATAATTATAAAAGTAATAATATAGCAAATTTGATAATTATATATGAAGCTCTACAAAACCCGTGCATCGCTCGGGTTAGAGTCTAGTATTATTGAATCGTTATCAATTTTCATCGTGTAACACACTCAAATAAATTAGTAAATAAAGTAAATTATAAATTGTTCCTTTTTTTAAGATTGTTCCTATATCATATAATAACATATTTATTTTGTGTTAACTCTTCTTTTCTTAGAAAGCGGGGCCTTAGTAATTAGAGTTTGACTATGAGATAAGTTAAGTTTAGCCAAACTTACTGTAGCTAGATCTTGCACCTGTGCCACGCACTGGTGAGTGAAGTGCAAAAATGATTTTATTTGTGAAACTTGATAGGTGTTTACCAATTTAATATACTCCCTCAGTCCCTTTTTATAGAGTAGTTTACAAAAAAAAATTGTCCCTAAATATAAGATCATTTACAAATTCCTAGATGCATTGATTACTCTTTTTCCAAATATACCCTTTATTAATACTACCAATTTGTCTTGGTATATGATAAGTTAACATTAAATATATATTTAATTAAGGGTAATCTAGTAATAATCACACACATTTGAGACAACTTTATTACTCTACCAACTTTTCTTAATACCCGTGATTTTTGTAAACTACTCCTATAAAATTAAACACTACATGATTTAAAAGACATGCGAGGAAAGACAAATGGGGAGTTTTTTTTTATAAGAGGAGAGTTAGAAATACATAATAGAAGAAAACTCACGTTGTTTTTTTTTTTTCATACCCATACATATATTATTAATGCACAACCCGAGAAGCATTGCAATTCATATATAAATATTCATTCAAAGAAGTTACCTAAAACCATTTCTTCAAGTTTTCTCCTTTAGACAGCTTCCACAAAAATGGTAAAGCAAATTAGAAAGTGAATACAACATATGAAATGTATTTTTTTTTTTTAAATCCTCAAAATTTAATGAAAATTTGCCCAACCGAACTCAAGATGAATTCAAATTGATGTCAAAGAGTACAAATGAACTTGAATATATGCAGGGGACTGTAAACAACTTCAACTTATTATCAATCGAATGTTTCCTTTGATTGAAACCCATATAGATTTGCATAGCCAAATATCTCATAGCTTTATCAAATATACCAGAAAACTAAACAAAAAATCTTGAAAGGAAATAGGAAATGTGAAAAGAAAAAAATCAGAAATCAAAAACCCCAAAAATATTATTGTAACTATGCATACCTTGATTGGTTGAAGATTCCCTCCAAGAATACACTATAGAACTCCAACCATCGTCAAAAGTCTCTCTATGAAAAGTGCATCGCCTCCTTCTTCTTTTTTTTAATACAACATGAGAGTATGTGTGTATCAGTATGAGAGGGAAAGATAGTTGCATTTGTGTGTGAGAGAGAGAGAGAGAGAGAGAGAGAATGGGAATGGTTATGGAGCCAAGAGAAAAAGTGAAATGGAATTATCGAAATATTGGTGTGTGGAGGGATGTTTATTTTAAATAGATGTCATATTTTAACGGGTTAGGGGTATGTTACCAAAGCAATACTACTTTTGAATTGAAATTGGAACGATAGTGCTTATTGGAAAAAAGGTATTTCATGCTTTTATTTTAGTGGTTGGATAGGCTATTAGTAATGCTTTGGAAAACAATTTTAGAATTTAATGCCAAGCAATAGAAGGTTGTGCATGTATGACTTTGAATTAGGTTATTTAATAATGAGATAATGTTATAATTAAGGGTCTACCACTATGGTTTAGAAGGGAAAAAAGTAGGGTTTAGGGAAATTATTTATGAGGATTTAGTAGGATTATAATATATAGATGGGATTTGACTAGGTTTTTAAATTAAATTTTAAATAATATTATAAAAAAATGGTCAACGTGGTAGTTTAAACAAATGGTATAATTGAAAGATAAAGTATTACATCAAAACTATGTATCTCCATTACATATCGGTAAATAAGATGTAGACTGGTGTCAAGATAAACATTATTTCTAATAAGCAACTTTTTTTTTATATGGAATGACCTAAAAAGTGCATAACTTAAATCCTGATGAGAAACTAAGATTGCAACACTAATGTTCATCCTCATTTCTTACATTTTATGGGTCTTAGGCAAAGTGTGAGAAAAGGACCCCTTACATGATACATCATAATTTTTTTTATAAACGATGAATGGGACATGTGTTAGTTACGGTGGTTGACATCTAAACTATGTTGACACCCCCAAATCATCATAAAACGAAAGCTTCTTTTTTTTATGAAAACTCAGACCATAATACAATGTTTGGACATCCCCGCTATACTGGCACCCCAAAACATTGTGTGTTACATGCACCTCATCCTATATATATATGTTTTATATCTATACTATATATAAAGAAAATAGCATGTTTTGACTCTTTTGGGCTGACTTTTTCTCTTTCCAAAATTACCCTCAACTTTCAATACAAATAACACATATAACAAATAAATAAGAGTATATTCAAATATTAAAATAAAAGTGTAACAAACACGATATGAGTATATATATGTCCAGATTTTTTTTCCTTTATCCTTTAAAAAGTGTAACAACTAGATGAGTATATCTATACTTACTTTTTCATTATTCCAATTATACCCTTAAACAACTTTTTCTATAATAAAGATTGTTGTTGGTGTCATTAAAAAGATAAGAATTTAGATTATATTTTTTTTGTTATATTGTTGATGTCATTGAAATAGATAATCATGGTTTGTTTGATTTGTTATAATTTGAAAGAAAAAATCATTTATATTTTTACTTTTAATCAAAATCAAAATTTCATAAAAAAAATACTGTTAATAATTTTCAAACGTTGGCGCAATAAAAAAAATAGAAAGAGAGGCACGTGAGTGCCCGTCTTTTCGCTAGTAATATATAAAGGGAATACATGGTTTATGGGTGTATACTCTTAAACAAATCATGTTATAAGAATGTCATATTGTTGTTGGTGTCGCTGAAAAAGATAAGAATCTATATTATTTTATATTATATATAAAGAGAATACACGGTTTTAGGGCACTTTTTTACTTCCAATTATGTTCTTAAACAAATTTTCATATAAAAATGCTATATTGTTGCAGGTGTCATTAAAAAAGATAATAATTTATATTATATTTGTTATATTGTTGGTGTAATTAAAAAAATATATATAGTTTGTTACAATATAAAAGTTCAAAAATTTTATACCTAAAATCAAAATTTCATAAAAACTATTGTTTGCAATTTATACGCATTAACGCAATAAAAATAACATATGGATGGGCACGGTGTGGCGGTCTAAATGCTAGTTATTAATAAAAAAAGAAATGTTAAAGAGTGCCCCCAGGGCACTCTTTAAGAAAGTTGGGGGAGTCGAATAACTCAACAAAGCTAAGTATAATGATATGTAGGCAAGATTACTCTTAGCAAGACATTTCACACCTGAAAATGTTTTATGTAGAACTTGTCTCTAACGCTCTTTCTCTTTCAAAATTTCTTTTTGCAAGTGTTTATAAATTGGTTATTTTTATCAATTTTTATTCTCAATTCATTCCAAGTATTCATACTAGTCGTATGTTTCCAATCATTTAAGCTATCACCGGCTAGCAAACAAGTTACTAAGAACTATAAGTTTTAAACTATTTGCAACAAAAACAATATACTTTGAACATATTTACAATAAGCTAACCACTTTTTATCGCTAATTTCACCATTATTTAATTTTCTTGGATAATTCACATATGAGAAATGCCTAAGATATTTGTCATTGGAAAAATTAAGATTCATTTATCTAGTATGTCACTTTTCAACTAGAATATCCTTTGATTTGTTATAAAGATTCTCCCAATTTCTTGGATCATAAATATCAAAAAGAGAAAATTATTTTTCTCAATCATCATCAAGATTTTTAATATTAGATGCATTTGCAACGTCATTAGAAACACATGAATTATCATAAATTTCCTCATTTTCATAATTCAAATGTTCCAAGTCTTTGTATGACTCACTTGATAGTGAAATTTAGGGCTAAAAACTTTGTTCGTGATTCATTTTTCTAGTGCAATTTGTTGTATAACCCTCCTATAAAGCAAGGTTTGCGATATGCACCCCCTATAGAAAAATTCTGCACCCTACAAATTTGGGCCCTCGGTTGTCGCGCACAGAGTTTGTCCTGCTAATGTTGTTGTGAATTGATTCATAACTTGCTTGAATCAATTAAAAAAAAAGTTAAATGGTGTTTACTCCTCTGCCAGTTAAACGAGTTTTTAGTATCAAATGAATATCAAGAACATACAAATTCTTGAAAATTTGAGAGATTCAAATTCCAATTCAAAACTTACTGGTTTGCTAAACATCCATCACAAAACTTGTTAATGGTATGTGCAAATTTATTTTCCATGTATGTAATGAAGCAAATTCAAGTTCCATTCATTCATGTGCGTTATAAGAGGTTACAATTTTGATGACATGTACTCATCTAGTATCAATTATAAGCAATTTTTCACATTTTAGATTTATTGAATAAATGATATATATGGTCTATGATACAAACCACATGTATTGTTTATTAAGTGATCCTAAAAAGTAAAATTTTGCTTATAATTGAGACCGGAGGGAGTAATTGAACGTCAGACAGAGGCAAAGTCAAAATTGTGTGTACAAATTGAGATGGATGCATTGTGGCAAAATATGCAGCATTTCTACTAGAGACAATGTAACCTCTTAAACTATTTTAATTACAAGTGTTGTCCACCGTCTCCACTATCCACAAACTAATACATATATTTTCAACATATTTTGTCTTCACTCACAAACTTTATGGGAATTTCCTAGAAGACCATCCATCCCATCATCTTTCAAGTCAAGTATGTTTAACTATAAAGTTCTCATTGTATAAGTTATAGAAAAGAAGATGTATCTTGTTACTATATATATATTACCAATAATATAAGTCTTCTTTCTATCGAATAGTTCTATACATGCACAACCTCATAATTCCTCTCATTTCAATTCCAATTTAATTTATTCACATGCCTTTTTGCCTAAAAACATGTAACGAGTCGTTCATTGAACATATTTTGTGTAATGACAATCAATCTTGTTTTTATTAGTCTTTAGCGTCACAATTTGTTTATTGAACAAACCATCAATTTAAATATAATAAGCAGTCTCAAAGTATATGAAATTCGTTAGTTTTGTCACAAATTGTATAAAAATCTGTCAAATTAATCTCTTACATTTTAACAGCAGAGTCTAAATTGGTGTATTTTATTTGCTTTATTGATTATTTATTATATTTACATTATTTAAGGAGTAAATTGAAGAAAACATTACAATTTAGAAACTAAATTGATAATTTATTCTTTTTATTTATTGGGATTAATTTTTATGCACTAATCGACTAAACTATTTTTTTAAGGTCTAATCGTCTAAAGTGTTATTACACATGCATCTAATTAAATTATGATTTCAAATAGATAATTTTAAAGATATTTATAGGAACTAACCTAAAAAAGTGAGATCATAGATAACTTATTTGATTGGATGTGTGTGTAAAAGTAGTTTACATTGTCGGTGGATATGGACTAAAATTTTTTCTGAGAAATGTCATTTGGACAACCATTTAGATGACTAACAACGTATTTACATACTGTGTAGATACAATTATATTAATTGTTTTTCTCTCCTTGAGTCAAATCAATATTTTATATAGAAGTATTATAAACACCCTCTCTGACATTTACTCTTTTATTGTATAAAACTCAAGTGTGTCCCACATTTTAAAAATAGATCACACATAAAATGATGGGATTTACATGAGTATGACCCAATAAGATAATGAGTGTAAGACTTATGGAAAGTGTTCGAAAAAAAGTGCGGTCTAAACAGACGGAGGAGGTAATTGATAGGTAATAGCTGAAAAGTTAGCTTATAGCTGATAGCTTATAGTTGAAAAGTTAGCTAATTAAAATTAAAAGTATTTCGTAAAATTAGTTGTTGAAATGACTGATAAATATAAAATGACATAAAAAGACATGCTTGTTTAATTTTTTTTATATCATATATAATTTTTATTACTTAACGCATTTATTTTGAAATATTTAAATATATTTCAAATTATTTTCATCTCCAAAATGATAAATGTATTTATGAATTCAATCGACTTTTTTTATCTAACACTTTTTATTTTATTTTTATGAATTTTATTTAACTAAATTTGCTTCACTATTTATGGTAAATTTTATATAAAATTATATATTATTGTCATACCCCATTTTTTGACCCAATTTCGACTCGTTTTAATCGTCTTTTGAAAACCAAGAATTTTCGTCGTTTCAGACGAAATTTCGGCAGGGAGGTATTTTAAAATACCTCATTTGTGTTCCGAAGGCGACCTTTTTATAATTATTAATTTTTTTATTTTTTTTTACATCTTGTTAGTTTATTATTATTTATTTTATGGTTATTTTTTATTTTCTTATTTTTATTTATTTAATATTATTATTTAAATTGTTTTTTATTATTTTCATCTGATCATTTTCTGTCCAGACCCCAAGGGGTATTTTCGTCCATTTTTTTTGGGTCCAAACCCTAATTCAGGGCCTATAAAAACAACAGTAAATGCACAGTGCTGGGGGAGAGGTGAAAGAAACAGTAAATTCGGCCACCCAAAAATCACCCAAAAACCCTAATCTTTTTCTTCTCCACACACAAAATCACAAACACTCTCCATCTCCCTCTCAACAACACAACAACCCACGGCCACACTCACCCACAACAGCACCACAACAGCCCCCACACACACCACAACAGCACCCGCGGCCAGCCCACTTCCAACCAAAACCATACAACACACGGCCTATCCCATAACCACTCGTCTCTCCCTTTTCCAAAACCCTCTCAAACCGAACCGGCTAACGACAAGCCCAAGCCATAACCGAACCCAAAAACAGATTTCTAAGAGGTATATTTTTCGAAACTTTAAGCTTAGATCTAGAGTTTTGGATTAAGATTTTTAAAAAAACAAGCCCGGATTCATTAAGAGGAAGAAAAAGGATTTCGAAATATGTAAAAAAAATTTGAAAAACGAAAATTTTTTAAGTTCCGGCACGGTGGCGCCGCCGTCTAGGCCGGCGGCCACCGCGCCGGAAAGTATTCCGGCCGGGCTGTTCTTTTTTTCAGTTTTAGAGAGAAGGGAGAAGGAAGAGGAGAAGAGAGAGGAAGAGTAGTGAAAATGAGCAATTTTTTGCTGAAAATCTGTTTTATAAGTTGAGCCCAGCAACACAACCCAAAGCCTAAGCCCACTCGGCCCAGACTCTTCTTCTTCCTGTTTCTTTTCTGTTTGCTTTCCATACCCCCCCTTCTGCTCTTTACACCCCCTCTTTCTTTTTTATTCTTTTTCTTTGCTCTTATTTACTTTCTTGCACTTTTTTTTATCATTTATTTTTTCTTTGCCTCTTCATTTCCATTTTTGTTATTTTCTACCATTTTTATTTAGTTTCATTTATTTATTTATTTTTGCCGTTTTTTTTTTTATTTTAGCACTAGCTTATTTTTATGCTTTTCTTTTTCATTTCCCTTTTTTTTCAGTTTAGTTTTTTTTATTATTTATTTTCTTGCACCTTCATTTATTTTCCAGCAATTCATGCATTTTTATTTTTATTTTATTTTATTTTTTATATTTATTTATTAATTATGCAACATATTTATTTATTGTATTTGCATTTCATGCATTTTTATTTTTTTTATTTTATGTAACCTATTTATTTATTGTATTGCATTTCATGCATTTTTTTTACTTTTATTCTTTTATTTATTTATGCAACACATTTATTTAGTGCCTTGCATACCATGCATTTTTATTTTTTTTTATTTTTATTTATTCCAATGCAATATATTTATTTTATGTCCAACATTCCATGCATTTTATTTTCTTTTTTATTTATGCAGCATGTTTACTTAATGTAAAATCCATTTCATGCATTTTATTTTATTTTATTTTTACTTTTGTTTATTTTGCATATTTATTTATTTTTTATGCACTTGCAATTTATTTTTCTTTATTTATTGCTTTATTGTTCTTATTTCATTATTGATACTTAGAATGTATTTAGGGACAATGTAAATATAAATGAGAATACTGCACCGACACTCACATTTATTTATTCCGCTTTACGTTTAAAATGATAAAAATAATGACCGTATCCGAGGAAAAAGGGGTTCTCACTTTGATTCAACGTCTTTGTGAGAAAATCCTCGCGCTTAGTTTACTTCGACTACCACTTAGTTTATTTTTGTTAATTAACTTAATCAAAAATAAAAAAACATTTCAAATAACAAAAAGCCAAAAAAATCTTTTCTCAATCAAATTTCATTTTCAAGTCAATTAACTCCTACATTTTCTTCAAAAACAATTTCAATCAATTTTAATTATTTCAAACTTTTTCTTCAATTAAAATCAATCAAACTCACAACTTTATCCTTCTATGCCTTTTCGGCCTCTTATCTTCTCAAAAACATTTTCAAAGCTTTAAAATCAATCAAAACAAATCACTCGGCTTTTTACCCCGAACTACATCGGTTTTGATCCCATTTTGGTATGTAGGCAAAGGACTTTGTCCTTCCAAACCAACTAAACAAAAATCAATAAAAAAACAAAAACATTTTCTTTTCTTTTAAACTCATCACTTTAATCTTTTCACACTTAAGCATTTACAAATAATCAATTTAGCATAAAGATAAATAAAAACAAGAGGTTCCTATAGAGTACTATAGACGTTTAGGGTGCTAACACCTTCCCTTTGCGTAACCAACCCCCGGACCTTGATCTCTAAAAAATATAGGGTTTTTTCGAACTTTCTCCCTTTTTTCTCGGAAAAATAAAAGATCGGTGGTGAAATTAATTTTGTGAGTCAATGCTAATTAATAGCTTGATATCCTAAAATCACCGCGACAAAAATGGCGACTCCGCTGGGGACAAAAATCCTAAGTGGGTTAAACCTATCTTGCTTTTCTTTATCTTTATGCTTTATTATTATTTGTAAATTGTGAATATGTGCTTAAGTGTTTATCTTTTCACGTGAGTGGTGAGATAAGTCCTACACCCGGACTTGAGGGAAACATAAGATAGGACGGTGGTATAATCAAAGTGTCTTTCCGAGGGTAAATTTCGGATGTGGCACATGTGATAACCCCACTCAGTGGAGGAATCTTGGAGGTATTACTATGTTGGCATGAGTAAGTCGTGTTCGGCATTGATATTTTCAAGTGACCTATGAAGTTGAGGACCTTTAGTTACCTTTAACCCATCTTGGCCTTTTAGGACGTAGTGCGGTGGCTAACCAAGAGTAATCTTGAATTAGTTGATACGCGATACTACACTCAAACGAGACTTTCTTACAAATATTATTGGATCGGGAGTCAATCTCGTAACCCGACGATATTTGGAAGGGGTTGAGGACTTTGGGAACTTGGTAGAACCCGTGATATAGGTACATGTGAAACCATAGTCCTTACCAAATGGCGTGTTTACCCTTGACTCCAACATTATGGACCTAAACTCACCATGTTTTCTCCGCTCTTTAGCATAATCATGCATACATGAATTCATTCATAAACATTTCCTTCATTAAGTATCAAAGGACTTAGACAAGTTTTGTTGTAAACATCGTAGGAATGAACTTCACAAAGAGAAACACTCAGAAATACAATTTCAAAAGCTCAGATTTGACAAACTTAAGGAAGCTAGGATCTTTAATGACTAGTCCGGAGGTTTTTCCAAACTCGTTATGGGAGATCACTTGGCATCCTCAAGTTTGAAATATCGGGGCCCTTTTAAGGTTTCTATTGATAAACTTCTGAGCATATTCCTTGGCTTTGTTCCTAAAAAGGGGATTGTTTGTAATATTTTAAATGAAACATTCAAAACTATGGTGTTTACAATTACTTCGGCAAGTCCTTCGATAACAAAACTTTTTTTGCATAACCATAATCATGCATCATCCTGCATTCATAGTTTCCAATCGAGTCTTACATTTTGTTCACCAATAAAAGGTCAATCTGCCGCAGTCAAAGGAAGTGGTCCGGCGTATTCATTCCAAGCCTATTCGCATCCACAACACTCGAAGCACATCAGAGAAAAAGAATGGATCTGTTAGAACAAGAAAACCAGAACCTCCGGGAAGAGGTGGCCAATCTCCGGGAAGGGATGGAGAAGTTGACCTCCATGATGAATGCTCTGTTAGCTTCCCAAGCCCAAATGTCAGTTCCTCAGCCTGCTGTCACTGCTTTTGAGCAACCAATCTCGATTGCTTTGCCAACCTCTGCTGTGCTTACTCCTCCGCCTGGTCTGTCGTTCACTCAAGCGGCTGCAACGAATTCAACACCTCTTATCCACACCGCCCAACAGGAGGCCGTACCTATCTTTCATGCCGAAAGTGTTGGAGCCTTCAATAAGATAGACGAGCTTCAAGAAAAATTTGATGAGATGCAACGAGAAATTGAAACCCTCCGTGGAAGAGATTTGTTTGGCAAAGATGCTCGAGAACTCTGTTTGGTTCCTGACGTTGTAATACCGCCTAAGTTCAAGGTCCCTGACTTTGAAAAATACAAGGGGAATTCATGTCCACGAAGCCATTTGGTAATGTACGCAAGGAGGATGTCTGCACACACCAACAATCATAAGCTCCTCATTCATTTCTTCCAGGACAGCTTGACCGGGGCCGCTTTGAAGTGGTACATGGATTTGGAAAGCGCTAATATCCGAACTTTCAATGACTTAGGGGAAGCCTTCATTCGCCAATACAAGTACAATCTGGACATGGCCCCCGACAGAGACCAACTTCAGGCTATGGCCCAAAAAGAAAAGGAAACCTTCAAGGAATACGCCCAGCGTTGGAGAGAGATTGCTGCACAAGTCAACCCGCCTCTAGAAGAGAAGGAGATGACAAAGGTTTTCTTGAAGACTCTCGGCCAATTTTACTATGAGAAAATGGTTGCCAGTGCGCCGACAGATTTTACAGAGATGGTTAATATGGGAATGCGTCTGGAGGAAGGAGTCCGAGAGGGACGTTTGGTTATGGAAAGTGATTTTGCTGCCAACAGTACAGAGGGGTTTGGGAATGGCTTTTTAGGAGAAGAGGAGCAAGAGGTAAGTATGACGGCCCATATGCAGCCTCAGCAACAGTATCAACAACAGCCTCGACAACAGAATCAATTTCAGTGGATATCCCATTTTGATCCAATCCCCATGGCATATGCAGAGTTGCTCCCCGCTTTGCTTGATAAAAACCTTGTTCAAACTAAGGCACACCCTCGGGTACCTGAAAAGTTGCCACGTGGGCATAGACCTGATCTCTCTTGTGCTTTCCATCAAGGGGCACCCGGTCATGACATTGAGCGCTGTTACGCCTTGAAAGCTGAAGTCCAGAAGATGATACAGGCTAATATCTTATCCTTCAAAGAGTCAAGCTCCAATGTGCAAGCTAATCCATCACCGGATCATGGGACCTCATCTGTTAATTTGATGCAAGATTGTTCAGAAACTCACCCTGTTGAAGAAGGTGGCAGTTAATTTTGTGACACATGGCAGAGTTTACCGCAATTAGGTCGCTGTTGACATTCCCTCGAGTTACTCATAGGTCCAAGTAATGTGTTTTGTTGTCTTGTCTTTTTTCAAAAAAATTTCCTTTCGTCCCGCCCGAGACGAAAGTGAACTTTTAGGTTCTTTTTTTTGTTTCATGCATTCCCATCATTAAATAAAAAATTCGTATTGTCCTCGATTTTGTCTTTTTATATTTTGTTTCTTTATGGAAAATGGTAACACAAAAAACCAAAAAGTTTATTATTTTTCTTTTATTTGTTTTCTTTTTAATCATTTTCAAATGTATGCATCAATTCATTTTCTCAAATCAATCAATCATCAATCGTATAAAAAGCTTAAACACCAATAAACCCGTTGAACACTGTAACCCTATGCTCTCTCCCGACTCTGAGTTCCCTGTTTACGAGGCTGAAGAGGAGGAGGACGAAAGGATCTCTCGGTTACTAGAATACAAAAAGAACATCATTCAGCCACATGAAGAAGCACTGGAAATGATTAACTTGGTTTCCGAAGAACTGCCAATACGGTACTCCTACCCTTATCCCAGATGAATGGTGCCGTTGAAAAAGGACAAAAAAAAAACAAAAGAAGAAAAACAAAACAAAAAACAACAAAAAAAAAACAACACAAAAACAAAAAGAAAATATATCAAGAAGATTGTCCAAAAGACGGTAGTCACCTACAAGGACTGGCATGAGATGTTACCGTACGCTTTGCGCGGGCAACCCCCTTCTCTTTGGTATATGTCACAGAAGCAGTGCTCCCCGTAGAGGTCGAGATCCCATCAATGAGAATTCTAATGGAAGCCAAGTTGTCAGAGGCTGAGTGGTGTCAAAATAGATTTGATCAGTTGAATTTGATTGAAGAAAAGCGCATGAATGCCTTGTGTCAGGGGCAGTTATATCAACAGAGGATGAAGGAAGCTTTCGACAAGAAAGTTCGTCCCCGCGAATTCAAAGAAGGAGACCTCGTGCTCGAGAAGATCCTATATTTTCAACCCGATTCCAGGGGCAAGTGAACGCCTAACTGTGAAGGTCCATATGTCGTCAAGAGAGCTTTCTCTGGTGGTGCATTGACTCTTACGACTATGGATGGTGATGAGCTTTCTCCTGATGCAGTCAAGAAATACTTTGTCTAAAAAATAAAAGAACAGCTTGGTAAGTCGAAAACCTGAAAGGGCGGCTTAGGCAAAAATGAGCGTCTCGGTGGATCGAAAACCCGAAAGGGCGGTCCAGGCAAAAATTAGAGACATAAAACAGAAAAATAATCATCCTGATAGGTCGAAAACCCGAAAGGGCGATCTATGCAAAAGTTAAGGATCAAAAGACAAAGTAACTGCATTGGTCTGATCTCTACTCACTCGGGGCACATTAAATGTCAAAGAGACTCTGAATCTGAAGCATCCAAACAGTGAAATTCAAAGTTGTCAGGGGGAATAGCGGTTATTGTGTTCAATGTACCTTCCCCTTATATTTACCATTTTCCAAACTTTATAAGATCCGTGGAGCCATGCCATTGGCGGGACACCACTCTTTTAAATAAATTTGAGCCTTTTGTCTTTCATTTAGAATTCCCATTTATTCAGTTTTTAAAAAAAAAAAAAAACTTCTTCTATTTTTGATGGTAGTGTTTGAAACAAAATATTTTTCAAAATCATAAATATTTTTCATGTCTTTTTGAAAAACACAAACAACAAACACATTTTCTTTGAATTCATGAATAAGTGAAGGGTGCGTCAACAGCTATCCTGAGAACGGATAAACTTTGCAGGCTGAACATGGTCAATTGCTTTTAAAAAAAAATACAAAAAAAGAACAAAAAGAAATATATATATATATAAAAAAAAAAAAGAAATGAGCTCGGTAAGTCGAAAACCCGAAAGGGCGGCTTAGGCAAAAATGAGCGTCCCGGTGGATCGAAAACCTGAAAAGGCGGTCCAGGCAAAAATTAGGGGCATACAAAAAGAACATATTCCCGGTGGATTGAAAACCCGAAAGGGCGGTCCAGGCAAAAGTTAGGGGTTCAAAAAGAAAAAATAAAAAGCATGACCACAGAAACACCAAGTTCTTCTGCCAGGTCTATGGATTAGCACGATTTCCCCAGGAAGTGTTTACTTCCCACCAGTTACTGCATATGTCGGGCGTTACCCCATCATTGTTTTGATATGTCCCCTGTGACATCCTCCCCATTGAAGATTGACGAGTGTTTGCAATGTGACGTCGGGTCACTTTCCATCTTATCCGTCCAATTTTGTCTCATCAAGTCAATCCTTCATACAATCATACAAGTCAATCCTTCATATAATCATACAAGTCAACCCTCCATACAGTCATACAAGTCGTGTCGTCATTCACGCATCCATACATTCATGCATATACACATTCATGCATATACAATAAAGACAATATCATTCATACATGGCTGCATTAACCATCATGAGTCTTGCTTTAATCGTCTTTTCATGCCAATCAATCATGAATAATTTGTAACCGTCTCTCCCCAAGTGTCACCCCCAGTGTGTCTGGTCCAGAGATGTCACCCTTTTTTTGCCAAGTGGCAGTTCTTTAATAAACAGCTTGCATCTTCTTATCCAGTTTTTTTGTCGTCAGTGGCAAGTTCGGCATCATCCGAACAGCTGACATTTATCTTTTATCTTGTCGTCAGTGGCAAGTTCGGCATCATCCGAACAGCTGACATTTATCTTTTATCTTGTCGTCAGTGGCAAGTTCGGCATCATCCGAACAGCTGACAATTATCTTTTATCTTGTCGTCAGTGGCAAGTTCGGCATCATCCGAACAGCTGACATTTATCTTTTATCTTGTCGTCAGTGGCAAGTTCGGCAACAACCCGAACAGCTGACATTTATCCTTTTATCATGTCGTCAGTGGCAAGTTCGGCAACAACCCGAACAGCTGACATTTATCCTTTTATCCTGTCGTCAGTGGCAAGTTCGGCAACAACCCGAACAGCTGGCATTTACCTCTGTTTCATGTCGTCAGTGGCAAGTTCGGCAACAACCCGAACAGCTGACATTTATCCTTTTATCATGTCGTCAGTGGCAAGTTCGGCAACAACCCGAACAGCTGACATTTATCCTTTTATCATGTCGTCAGTGGCAAGTTCGGCAACAACCCGAACAGCTGACATTTATCCTTTTATCATGTCGTCAGTGGCAAGTTCGGCAACAACCCGAACAGCTGACATTTATCCTTTTATCATGTCGTCAGTGGCAAGTTCGGCAACAACCCGAACAGCTGACATTTATCCTCTGTTTCATGTCGTCAGTGGCAAGTTCGGCAACAATCCGAACAGCTGACATTTATCCTTGGCAAGTTCGGCAACAACCCGAACAGCTGACATTTATCCTTTTATCATGTCGTCAGTGGCAAGTTCGGCAACAACCCGAACAGCTGACATTTATCCTTTTATCATGTCGTCAGTGGCAAGTTCGGCAACAACCCGAACAGCTGACATTTATCCTTTTATCATGTCGTCAGTGGCAAGTTCGGCAACAACCCGAACAGCTGACATTTATCCTTTTATCATGTCGTCAGTGGCAAGTTCGGCAACAACCCGAACAGCTGGCATTTACCTCTGTTTCTTGTTGTCAGTGGCAGTTCGGCATTAACCCGAACAGCTGACATCTATCCCCAGTGAAACCATGTTATCCCCAGTGGAGCCGAGCCCCATTTCTTTAACAGACTCGGGTATCCTTTTGTTTTGTTATCCCCAGTAGAGTCATCTTCGCCGTCTTGGATTCATACTTGCATCGCGAGCATTCGCAACATTACATGCATAACATCACATGCACATCATTGCATTCATAGTATTTTCCAGTCGAAATTGGTCAAAAATGGTGTACTCTGTATTTAAGTCTCTTCGACCCGTCAATTAAAAATTTTCACTTTTAAATCTCCGTAACGAAGAAACTTAAATAGGGGCATCTGTCATACCCCATTTTTTGACCCAATTTCGACTCGTTTTAATCGTCTTTTGAAAACCAAGAATTTTCGTCGTTTCAGACGAAATTTCGGCAGGGAGGTATTTTAAAATACCTCATTTGTGTTCCGAAGGCGACCTTTTTATAATTATTAATTTTTTTATTTTTTTTTAAATCTTGTTAGTTTATTATTATTTATTTTATGGTTATTTTTTATTTTCTTATTTTTATTTTCATTTTTATTTATTTAATATTATTATTTAAATTGTTTTTTATTATTTTCATCTGATCATTTTCTGTCCAGACCCCAAGGGGTATTTTCGTCCATTTTTTTTGGGTCCAAACCCTAATTCAGGGCCTATAAAAACAACAGTAAATGCACAGTGCTGGGGGAGAGGTGAAAGAAACAGTAAATTCGGCCACCCAAAAATCACCCAAAAACCGTAATCTTTTTCTTCTCCACACACAAAATCACAAACACTCTCCATCTCCCTCTCAACAACACAACAACCCACGGCCACACTCACCCACAACAGCACCACAACAGCCCCCACACACACCACAACAGCACCCGCGGCCAGCCCACTTCCAACCAAAACCATACAACACACGGCCTATCCCATAACCACTCGTCTCTCCCTTTTCCAAAACCCTCTCAAACCGAACCGGCTAACGACAAGCCCAAGCCATAACCGAACCCAAAAACAGATTTCTAAGAGGTATATTTTTCGAAACTTTAAGCTTAGATCTAGAGTTTTGGATTAAGATTTTTAAAAAACAAGCCCGGATTCATTAAGAGGAAGAAAAAGGATTTCGAAATATGTAAAAAAAATTTGAAAAACGAAAATTTTTTAAGTTCCGGCACGGTGGCGCCGCCGTCTAGGCCGGCGGCCACCGCGCCGGAAAGTATTCCGGCCGGGCTGTTCTTTTTTTCAGTTTTAGAGAGAAGGGAGAAGGAAGAGGAGAAGAGAGAGGAAGAGTAGTGAAAATGAGCAATTTTTTGCTGAAAATCTGTTTTATAAGTTGAGCCCAGCAACACAACCCAAAGCCTAAGCCCACTCGGCCCAGACTCTTCTTCTTCCTGTTTCTTTTCTGTTTGCTTTCCATACCCCCCCTTCTGCTCTTTACACCCCCTCTTTCTTTTTTATTCTTTTTCTTTGCTCTTATTTACTTTCTTGCACTTTTTTTTATCATTTATTTTTTCTTTGCCTCTTCATTTCCATTTTTGTTATTTTCTACCATTTTTATTTAGTTTCATTTATTTATTTATTTTTGCCGTTTTTTTTTTATTTTAGCACTAGCTTATTTTTATTCTTTTCTTTTTCATTTCCCTTTTTTTCAGTTTAGTTTTTTTTATTATTTATTTTCTTGCACCTTCATTTATTTTCCAGCAATTCATGCATTTTTATTTTTATTTTATTTTATTTTTTATATTTATTTATTAATTATGCAACATATTTATTTATTGTATTTGCATTTCATGCATTTTTATTTTTTTTATTTTATGTAACCTATTTATTTATTGTATTGCATTTCATGCATTTTTTTTACTTTTATTCTTTTATTTATTTATGCAACACATTTATTTAGTGCCTTGCATACCATGCATTTTTATTTTTTTTTATTTTTATTTATTCCAATGCAATATATTTATTTTATGTCCAACATTCCATGCATTTTATTTTCTTTTTTATTTATGCAGCATGTTTACTTAATGTAAAATCCATTTCATGCATTTTATTTTATTTTATTTTTACTTTTGTTTATTTTGCATATTTATTTATTTTTTATGCACTTGCAATTTATTTTTCTTTATTTATTGCTTTATTGTTCTTATTTCATTATTGATACTTAGAATGTATTTAGGGACAATGTAAATATAAATGAGAATACTGCACCGACACTCACATTTATTTATTCCGCTTTACGTTTAAAATGATAAAAATAATGACCGTATCCGAGGAAAAAGGGGTTCTCACTTTGATTCAACGTCTTTGTGAGAAAATCCTCGCGCTTAGTTTACTTCGACTACCACTTAGTTTATTTTTGTTAATTAACTTAATCAAAAATAAAAAAACATTTCAAATAACAAAAAGCCAAAAAAATCTTTTCTCAATCAAATTTCATTTTCAAGTCAATTAACTCCTACATTTTCTTCAAAAACAATTTCAATCAATTTTAATTATTTCAAACTTTTTCTTCAATTAAAATCAATCAAACTCACAACTTTATCCTTCTATGCCTTTTCGGCCTCTTATCTTCTCAAAAACATTTTCAAAGCTTTAAAATCAATCAAAACAAATCACTCGGCTTTTTACCCCGAACTACATCGGTTTTGATCCCATTTTGGTATGTAGGCAAAGGACTTTGTCCTTCCAAACCAACTAAACAAAAATCAATAAAAAAAAACAAAAACATTTTCTTTTCTTTTAAACTCATCACTTTAATCTTTTCACACTTAAGCATTTACAAATAATCAATTTAGCATAAAGATAAATAAAAACAAGAGGTTCCTATAGAGTACTATAGACGTTTAGGGTGCTAACACCTTCCCTTTGCGTAACCAACCCCCGGACCTTGATCTCTAAAAAATATAGGGTTTTTTCGAACTTTCTCCCTTTTTTCTCGGAAAAATAAAAGATCGGTGGTGAAATTAATTTTGTGAGTCAATGCTAATTAATAGCTTGATATCCTAAAATCACCGCGACAATTATATCAATTATGAGCAAGGTAAAAAAAACAAAAAAGTGAACAAGAAAATTTAAAAAGCAATACCCTAATATATGACAACATGGTAAACATGGGCAGTTTAATAAGAACGTGGGTAGTTTTTTTTTTATTATAAAAAATAAATTAAAATTAATAAAAGGTTAAAATTAATAAAAGGTTAAAATTGGAAGAAAATATAAAAAACTATAGGCTATAAGCTCAAAAGCTACATGAAATAGCATCTCAAAAAACGCTATAAGTTAATGAGAAAAGCTTTTTACCAAATATGTCTCATTTTATCAAAACAAGCTTATAAGCTAGTCTAATATGCTATAAGCTAGCTTATTTGTGTTACCAAACACAACCTTAGTCTTTTTATAGATGCTAAAACAAATTATTTCAAGAATGTTAAAACAAATTATTTCATTCCTCATGAGCTTAACTTAGTTTGTAGATATTACATTATGATATTACCTGATCAGAAATGGACTACCGGTGTAGTTTAACTAGTGGTTGTATACCTGTAGGCACTCCGACGCTCAAGTCAGTATGAGATCAGAATAGAGGTTGAGAGAGTGAAGAGATTCCAACCTTGGGGACTGCTAAAAGTCCCTTTTATACAGAGGTGGGTGGTGCATGTGTCGCTGTATGACACATGTGTAGCTCGGCGGTTACGAATTCGTAAGAATCGTAACCTCCGAGGAGAGGTTTGCGGGAACATGAAAGGAGACGTTACTGATTGTTTGAACTCCGAGCACCCCCCTCGCAGGGAGGAGGTGTGTTGCGAGTAATTCACCAGATGTTGGATATGGGTCTTTTTGTATTGGGCCTAATAAATTTACCCGCTCTAGAACACATTATATATATATATATATATATATATATATATATATAGGAATAGAAGTTCAAACTCTGGATGTAATGTTATTTATTTTCAAATTTAATTAAAATTATGATATATATAAAAATGAAATGGTCGCATGAATTTGACTTAATGGTTAATGGTGTGTACCATTCCTCGGCTGACACAGACGCAAACATATTGACATCAACAATAATATTAAAAAAATGAAAAAATGATGTAATTTAATTTAATTACATATATCGACAGAAGACACGGCTTGTGGTTATAACAAATACAAAAATGACGAGCAGATTTTATTGTCCAACTGCCCGATAGTAAACCCAATTGAACCACGATTATACTTATGTTTAAAATTGATGGGAAGAACGCTGATTGCTTATAAGTTGATTATATAAATATGAATTGTGTTGTGTGTTTTTAATTGAATTTGTAAGTGTTGTTTCTGATAGAAATCAAAAATAAATGAAGATTATTATTGTTTTGTACACTTGTCTTATGAATCCAAAAAATGAAGATTATTATTGTTTTGTACGCGGTTTTGCTTGTCTCCACCCTCATTCTTGACGTGTTTCAATTGATTCATTACCATTGGTTATTGTTTGTTTGTGTTGTTGCTTGTATACTCTGTTTTGTCTGTGTTTCGATGACAAGCTGTGTTTTTATTTAAAAGATTTGTTAGTACATTTATTTATTTATTTTGATTAATTACTTTGTGATCTCACTCACTTTAGTATCATTTGTAAATCTTAGTATACGACCAACTCTAAATATAAAAAAGGTTATTTTTAAGGTATAGGAAGGAGTACCGACCGCACACTTTGGAGCAAATTGTTAGGAAAGACATGGCGAGAAATGGAACGTGGATTGGATGGACCTTTGACTAGATGCTGAAACAATTAGTTTTGAAATGGGTGACACCATTGTTGCAAAACTCTGATTGAAGATATAATATTGAGTCTTATGAGTCAAAGTAATGAAAGTTAATGTTTCATGCTTCAATTTGAATTGAAGCGCATTGAGAGCAGCGTTAACTTGTAAATGGTGACTCATTGAAGTGAAACATTATGCAGAGGAGCAACATTAACTTGTACAAAGTTAATGTTATATACATTTTTTTTAAAGCAAATGGGATGCAGATGAATTTGCATACCTGATGGATTAAAACAAAAAACGTAGTGAAAATACATATGCTTCAGTAAAAAAGCTATACATTATGCAAGGGACAAAAATTGGCCAGGAAGAATAAGTGGGTGTCTTAAATTTCTTTAAAGCATCGGTTGTACCTGCTTCTTGCAAAAGTATTAGAGTAGGCTTGTTTTCTACGATAACCGACAATGCTGCAGTTTTATTTGGTGTAACATACTTCATTGTGTGAGGGTTAAAGGTGTTTGATTGTAGATTTTGTAAAGTTTGATTTACTGATCACATTACGTTGTTTGAGTGTGTGTGGAAATAATGAAATGTAAACTCAGCTTAACATAGTATCCAAGAAAAGAAGTAGAAATATGAAGGATGCTTTGAAGATGTTCATGTGAATTATAGTTCTTGCTTTTGCTTATTTCTCCTGATGTTCAACATCAATCGAATTGAAAACTAACGCAAATATCAACTAAAGAGAATAAGCTTTAATATTCTATTGACATTTAACTGAATTCAACTTGCTAAATCCTATGACTGATCAAAAACAAATTATATTACATTAAATTTCCAAGTAAAATTTTACTTTATATGTCAATCTGTCAAGTACAATTTCATAAATAAAGTGTTCAGTACATTTAATTCAAATAAGATTGCTTCCATAGTGTTCTGCATATTCTAGTTCTGGGAGTATACATGTAGTAAAAGTCTTTGAACTTTTGAAGAATTCTTCAAAAAATATATATTCTAAAAAATAATTAAAAAATGAATGTGATAATAATGTGCTCAAAATATGTTATTGAACAAGTCCATGCAATTGTTTTTTTTTTCATCCCCAATTGGGATCACAATTCACAACACAGACAGACATGGAGAAATGATTTTATAAGTTGATTTATTAAGCGCCACCAAGTAAAATTAAAATATTACTCCGGTCTCATATATAAGTAAAAGTTTATCAAAGAAATTGATGTATTTGATTCAAATTTTGAACAAGTCAATTTGAGCCATACAAGAAACCATATATGGATGCATGTTCCACAACAGGAGGCACCAATTATTTGCTAAAATTAGTACAAGTTTAAAAGTTTATAATGACAAACAGAACGAATATATACCACAATACATATCATTTCCCTTTGGAACATTGCTGTTTATTTCCCTTGTTACAATGAAGATCCTTAACAACACTAAGAGGGGATAATTAGAATGTGGTCACTAAAACCAGGATTAATCACTCATCTAGGAATTTCCAAGGTAGCTAAGTTGCCAGTTTGGTAGGTAATGAGCTAAGTTACTTTTGAATATTCTCCTCAAGTATTCCAATAAATGGCTAATGAGTAATGGCGTCCAAAAGAAGAGTACTGCAGACAGCAAAGCAAATGCAAAAGATGCGATAACGCAACGCCTACATAAAAAAGAGGATTCAAGTGTCACTTCTGCTTCTTATTTCCCAGTATAGACAGGGTCACAGGAGCTGGTGCCTTCCTCTTGGCAAAAGCATTAGTTCTGCTTTCGTCTTCGTTGTCTTCATCGTCATCATCTAAAACGCCACAGGAGTTGGTGCCTTCATCTTTGGCAATATTGGCTGCTTTTCTTTTTTCAGCATCCAATTTGGAATGCAATCTCCTTTCAACGGGATCATCTGAAAGCCCTACATTGGATTGCCGTGATACTTTTGCACCTAGACCAAGCCTACAAAGACATGCGATAGTACAACATAAAGTAGTTATATACCAAACAGATTTGCAGAAGGCAAACGGTCAACAATTTAACGGTGGTGGTGTTTATACTGACCTTTGAGGTCGACCCTCCACATCCACATTTGTTGTTTCATCATCGGCAGATTGGCTCATATTTTTTACCCATACCTCAGCCTGCCAATCAGAACAACAGACAAGTAACTCACAGAAGCATCAAGAAATTTACAATATTTAATAAAATCCCTCCTAGCTTATCCCTAAAATTACAAATTAAAACTTTTGAGAAAAAGGGAGTTTGAAGGAAAGGAATACATGAATTTTCCACTCACCCCAGTTGGTGACAAAATTTGGATGTAAACATATTTTTTACTGTGTTTTGTTCCTTTTTCTTTGAGGATGAGAGTAAGAATATAGATAAATAATTAAAATGCAAATCCAAATAAACCATAAACTGGATCATACTTTCATTGGAAATTTCAAAGAGATCAAGAGCCACGACAAAGGAGTCTTTGTGAAAATTAGAGGGTAGAGGCAATGCCAGGAGCTTCATGACAAATAAATAATTGTCCCAATCTTTACAAGTTAAATTACGGTTACCAATTTTTGAAACACTATCAAGTTCATAAATAACATTATGGAAAAGAAAACAGTTTTTGTTATAAAATTGAACATCATAAGCTAAGAGGCACTAGGACCAAGTTTTAGATTTTATTGAAGCTCAAACACTCTTCTTTTTTTTAAACGCATCCTTCTAGGATATCTTTTTTATTTTACACTAGCAGAAAGACGGGCACTCGCTCTTTTTATTGCGCTAAGACGTGTAAGTTATAAACGGCATTTTATATGAAATTTTGATTTTGATTAAAATAATAATTATAAATGTTTGTGACTTTCAAATCGTAACAAACCCAAAAAAAAGCATGTTTATCTTTTTCAATGATAGCAATAATCTAACAAATATAATATAAATTCTTATCTTTTTTAATACATCAACAATATAACATTAATATAGAAAAAATTGTTTAAGGGTGTAATTGAAATTATAAAAAATTCAGCCCAAAATCTCTATCCCCTTCATATATATAGTATAGATAATATTGTTTCTATTGTAGTGGAATATTTGTTATTTTAATGGGATTTATTTTTTTAATTAAAATTTAAAATAATATTATTAAAGGATAAAATAGTTTAAATGAACGATAAAATAGATAATGAAAAAGTCAGCACAAACTCTTGTATTTTTTTTATAAATATATATATATATATTTGATCTAGTTTGTTACACTTTTTTAAGGATAAAAGAAAAAAATGGATGTATACTCATATCGTGTTTCTAAACACAATATATTTTGTGGTAACAAAAAAAATCATGTTTGTTACACTTTTTTAATAAATTATTTGAGGTTATTAGTTATTGTTCGTGATGTTTTCGTGAACAGTTTGTTACATTTTTTTAATATTTGAATTTGCTCTTATCTATTTGTTATATGTGTTATTTGTATTGAAAGTTGAGGCAATTTTGGAAGGAGAAAAAGCCAGCCCAAAAGAGGCTATTTTCTTTATATATATATATATATATATATATAGTATAGATGCAAACAACACTTCAGAGAATATAAATCAAATGGAGTAAATCCTTCAGAAACATGGAAATCATTTTTTAGAATAAGCTCCGGAAAACAACTATGTTGTTACTTACTTGCTGCAAACTTAGCAAACAGATCTAACAAAACATTCATCACTGTAAGTTAATACTCCAAAATCTGAATGAATGCATATCAATACCATATCAAATAATCCACCAACCACTTCTTAGGCATAAAATACATAAACCCTATTCTATAGTAATAGCAGCAAAGATAACATTTACCAATTTCAAGGCCTTATTCAACTTAACAATTGGCGGAGCATCAGTTTTCTTTGGATTTTCCGTAACACTCATTTCAAGCTTCCTCTGCGTTGACAAATTGAAGAGAAACAATTGATATATACTACAGACTATATATTATAAATATCTAAATAACTGATAACATAATTTTAAAAATATTTGACCTTCATTGCCCAACTTTAACAAATATAATAACATTTTCCCTAATTCAACCAGGTCTCATTCTCGGTAATCGGTCCTGCAGAGCGGCCGATCCCAAAAGTGGGATAGCGGGATGACCGCTATTTGATCATTTTTTTGGACAAATTACATTAATAATACCATAAACATATATTTAATGTAAAATTAACAAATAGCTCAAAACTCATGGAACGTTCATAAATCAAAACACTCAGACACTCATAAGTCTTGATCAAAACATTACATCCACAACAAAAGTCGGCGAAATAAAGAAGCCTATCAAAGTTTTCAAGCCTATTAGATTTCTCCAAGCCAAGACATTTTTTATAATGACATTCGTGATTCAATTCCACGTAGTTCTCTTCTTCAACTTCAAGATTTTTAGCTTTTCACAATTTTCAAATGCACATGAAACTAAACTATCCAATACATAGTCAACTTGAGTGAAAACAAATTTATAATATTGTCGGCCGAAAAAAGTCTTCAAATCTTTTGTATTAACCTCAAAATTTAAGGCGATTAAAAAAAAAACTTAACCTTTTCTTTGTCTTCCTTGCAAACTCAATTCTTTGTTCAACTAGATTCCAATGGGAAAACAGCAATATGTTACAGCTCCAATCCACACATCTCTACTTGCTCTCATCTAGGCAAAACAACAAGGAAAATGAAAAAAAAATTACACTTTCTTCATCCCTCTCTGCTCTACACTTTAAGTCTTTTTATTAAGGGATCAATTTTTAAGATTAGAACAGGGTCTCGAAATTGTTTAAGACAATCTTGATCACACTCCTTTTTTTTTTTAAATCAGCATATTATAACAAGCCGACTGCAAAAGCACAGCAGAAAACGGCCAGAAAACGGGACAACTACAAAGCCCAGTGCATACACATAGGCGCTCCACAGAGCAAAAAGAAAAAACCAGCACCAAACTAAAACACCAGCACCTTAAAGCGCCTAAGAGCAGCACCCAAAACCAAACCAACACCCCTTAACAGTGGCAAAAACCACACAACAGCAGCACAGGTCTGTGAAACAGACCAGAACAGCCGCAGAAAACCAAAAAACAGTCCCGCATCGAGAACCAAAACCACACTACCTCAAAAGGTAATCCCTAGGATTCCAACTCCACTCATTTTAGCTTCCTAAATTCATTAAACTTCACTAACAGTTACCACCCAATAGTTAATAAGTATTGTTTTGTCAAATTGTTCCACATTTTAAAATATTTACAACTTCTCTTAATCAATGCAAAATAACACAAAAAGACACTCACTATGGAACAAAATGAGTATATAAAATGACATTTCAACTACAATTTCATTAAAATTAAATACATATAAGATAAACAAATCAAAATCTTGTCCACTCAATCACAGTTTCATATTAACCAAAATTTAAGCATCCAACATAATATAACAAAAATTTTTTTTTTTTTTAATCTTACATAAAAAAAATGACAAGAAAAAGCAAAATCCCAATTCGTTGTTTTTCATATACCTAGAAAAAAACAGATCAATTCAAAAAATGGAAATGGTAAAAACGAGAAGCAGTGTACCTGGTGAAAGATTTACCAGTGGGAAAGTTATCAAGAGAATGGTTAAACTCAATAGGTTTAGAAGCGTAAAGACCCTCACTGCCACCATGAAAGAAGAAGGAATTAGCACGACGGATGAACGTTTCGTTTTGATAGTCGTGAACAGTGAGAAGAGGGAGAAACGGCCGGAATCGCAAGGGAAACTTTTTTAACCATGTTGTAAAATGTATATTTTCCACTAGTGTAAGAAAACATAAACGAGAAAGAATAACTGAGAACAGAAACAGAAAACAGAAAAGAAAAGAGAGAAAACAGAGGAGAACAATGAAACCAACCTGAAATGGTGGCTGGAGACGGAATGGAACGGTGGCAATAAACAGATCGAACCGAGAATGGGTTACGATGAACCCAAATTGAATGGAAAGGGTTGTGGTGAGAAGAGAGGAACAGAGAATAGGTTACCTGAAGGATGAAAGTGAAACGGCGGATATTGAATGGAAAGGAGACAATGAAAAGAGAGTTTGGGTTAAGCGAAAAACCCAAATTACCCTCAAAACGATTAAAATTTTAAGGGTAATTTTGTATTTGCACACGTAAACCAAATAGTGGTTTAGAACCCACTCGGACTCCGCTACCCGCCTGCAACCCCGCTGTCCCACTTGGAGCCTCCGCTATCACGAAGGGCGCAGCTAAGCCACTATAGTGGCGCTATAGCACGCTATTGACTACCTAGGTCTCATTATAACAATAAAGTCTTATCTCACTAAGTGGAGTCGGCTATATAAACCATATTACACTATAATGTTCTATCATAAACCATAACAAGCCATGGACTCACTATGATACTATATCTTAAGGCTCTAACAACTTAGTGTGTGTTTGGTTTTGCGGTGACACAAATTGATTATGAATGAACTGATTTTGTAAACTTTATTCTGACTATAAGTGAGTTGAATGTAAAGTGATTTATATTTACATATATTTGTATAAAAGTGAATTGAACGATAAATCAAGGCTAAAATCAATTGCAAAAGCCAAAAGCTACAAATTCTAGCTTCAACTAGAATCAATTTTACTAATAATTATTGAAACATGTCAATATCAATTCTACACATATAGAATCAATTTTAACACCTCCAAAAGTGAAACCAAACATACACTTAATTTGCAGCTTATATCATAAGTATTTAGCAATTAGCATGATACGTATAAGCTATTTCTATAATAAAGATAAAATAAAGTTTAATCGGTTTCGTAAAAGTTGTTTTCATGAACTATCTACATGAGCTTATGAAAAGAAGCTGAAAACAACTTATGAACATGTCATAAGTTGTATTCATGCTATGCCGCTAGAAAAGCTCAAATAAGTCAATCCACACACGGGCCGTAAGACAACAACAACTCTACCTGACAAAACTCCATAATGAAAAAACTTGCAATCACAAACTAGCAGGATACTGAATCATGAAATCAAATAATGAGTAAAACAAATAAATAAAACAGTCATATGAATAGCTTGAAATTAAAAGCCTATGAAAGAAGCCAGGTCTAATTATTAGACAAAAACCACAGTAACTCTTTCACCGTAAATATTGTCCAAGTATTTAGCAGTGGCACCACCATATGAATAGCTGCCAAGCCAGAAGATCTATTATGAACTGACAAAAGCTGAACACGTTTTTTTTGCTTTCAAACGTTCCTAAAGGCTAATCATTTGACTGACCAACATTCGTTTGACTCTAATTTGACCAACTACTTAAATCTATTAAATGGGAAGAGATGAGTGAGGTTGAGCCGGTCATTTACAGAATCAACATCTTGTAAACAAAAAAGAGAGGAAAAAAATGCAGATAAATTTAAATATGGATGTGTCATTTTTGTTTTGTAGCAGCAACATATCATATTTACTAAAATGATGTTTTTTCAAACAATCAATGCATCATGACGGATTCGACCTCCAAGTTGAATAACCATGCAAAAAAATATTCACCTCCCTTCAGAGTGATAATACTATAAATCTATAATAGAAATTTGTTACACCTGAATGAAAGAAATAGTAGTTTTGCAAATGGGCAAGATTACGCTAAATTTGTTTATACTCAATTGCTTTTTCATACCCTTTGGGGCAAGAGCCTAAACTAGATAAGCTTCAGTAACCTTTCGTTTGGAAAACTGGATATTTCGTCTTCCTTCCTGTTGGATTATGTGACTCTCATTCAATTCCTTCATCTAGAAGTTATTTGTGGTCAAATCCTTAATTGTGAAGTTTCCTCTAGTAATGTACGGCACCTTATTCCTTTGTGGTTAAGGATTGCCTCCAAGCATGACATGTCACATATGTATGAATGTTTCACACCTCCTACTTGCTTGCCATGTGTTGCTTTGCTTCACCATTAAGAATTGAGGAATGAAGGCTATATATACAGCAAGTATATGTAGTGAAAAAAAAAATACATGAAAAAAACAATTAAACACATTTTGTAAGATACACTTGAGTGTATTTTGGTGAGAATTCTTGTTCCATTTGAGAGAGTATTTTAAGAGATATTGAGAGAAAATATTGTTCTTTGTCCTCATTACTATAAGAGGACTTGTTGTACTCTTTTTTTTACATAGTGGAACTTTGCTCGTGATCGCCCGTGGTTTTTTACTTCTCACATTGAGGAGTTTTCCACGTAAATATTGTGTGTTATTTCTCTTGCTATTTTTACTCATTTCTCTTTAATTCTCAATTGTCTCGATCCTGTGCTTCCGCATTGCGCTGATACCCTAACACTTCCAATTTCCAACTAAGATAGGATAAGTAACTTATTACTCCTAACAATGAAGCACAAACATAGACACAAACACGACATGTCAACACTGATAAAAATTTGAAAAATTGAATGTAGTAATATGTGTAAGTGTCGGTTGGACACTGACATGTGTCCAACATCAGACGCCGGAAACACCTTTAATCAGAATTGGCGGGATTGAGATCTAGTGATTTTAAGGCGGGAAAGTCACAGTCACTTTGTGTGTGTCTCTTATTTATCTGTCATAAAACATACAAAATTACACTAAAATCACTGTGATTTTTCCGTGTTAAAGTCACTAAGAGCCCGTTTGTTTTAGCTTTTTTTTTTAAATAGATTTTTATAGTGTAATATATTTTTGCTATAATTTTTTTAACAAGAAATTTTTAAGGAAATTTCAAATGAAAAATTCGTTTGAATAACTTATCTTAAAATGTAATTCTAAATATTTCATCATTTTGTTATAATTTTTTTTGGATACTAAAATTTTGAAAAAATCTCTAACAATGAATATTTAAGTTAGTGAATGTCAAAATCTTATTTTTAACATATTTCAAATGAGTTTAAAATAATTTCTACTATTTTTTAGTAAATTTCAAAAAAATCCATTTTTTTATATCTATAACAAACAGGTCCTAAATCCTAATCAGAAAACATTGGTATATCTATTGGAGGTTTTAGCTATGCTTATCATAGAAAAATCAATAGAGACTCGCTCTCTAAAGTGCTAATTATGAATTACATGAATCATATAAGACTAGTTACAATGGGGTAGTTGAAAAAATTATTAACTAGTTGAATGGTTGCGATGGAGTGTTGAAAGTGAGGTGGATTGTTTGGGGTTGAAAAAATTCAACGCGTTGAATGAGGAGGGTGTAACATCCCGCTTAAGACTTAGATATTTATCAGTGTTGGGACGATGCACTAGAGATATTTAAGTGAAGGACAATTTGGTAAATGTCGCTCAAGGGCTTTATAAAAGGGCCAAAACTCATTTCTTCCTTCATTTTCCTTCTCATTTCTCTCTCTAGAAATCAGATCCTCTCCCTTCTCTCTACACTCTCTCACGTTTTCTCATCCTTCTCCACCCCAATCATCACTTAATCATCATTCCAATGGCCTAGTCCACAAGCAAGCACAATTTTGGGAACTTTGAGCCAAGGGAAGCTGGGTGAGCCAAGAAAGGAAGGAAGAGATCAAAGCTAGGGTTTGAACGGAAGTTTGGCAAAGATCAAATCAAGTTGTTCAAGTGAGTTCCTTAGCTTAGATCCCACCTTGGGTAAGTTTTGGGTGAAAATCCTATGTTTAGAAAGTTTTGACAATTTGTTCCCTAATCCCTCAGTGCATGCTAATCCTTGAATTAAACCATCATTTTTGCAGTAGAAAATCATTCCTAAAGCTGTTGGGAAGCTTGGGTAAGTTTGGATAAGTAAAAATGGAGAAAAATCACGTTTTTGAACATTTTCTGTACTGTCAGGCTTGCTACAACGAGTTGGAGCTCGCTGCAGCGAGCACAACATTTTTAGCTTCTAGACCAACTCGCCATGGCGAGGGCTAGCTCGTTGGGCGAGTTATGACAACTCCCTCCTGAGCTGTTGAGCTGCGTACAGCGAGCTGGTGCGTGTTAGGCGAGGCTTTTGCAAATCATTTTGAGTGAAAACCCTATTTCTTAAGAAACACCATTTTGACATATCTGAAAGGCCTTCAATATATAAAGAACAAGTGAACAAGGAGTCAACAGTGCATTAGAGGTACGAGAGCAAGGGTTAGATGAGCAGGGAAGCTTATGCAAATGAGATGATAAACCCCTTAAGTACGACATATGACAACGATATGTCTAGAACCTATATTAGGTTAGCAAGAATAAGAATGTAACATGATAAGCATACGAAAGTACAAGGAAGGTATTTCAACATTCAAAGTTCAGAAAGTTTCAGATAAGACTAAGCTAAGTCGTGTCTCTTATTGTCCCACGAGTTGGTACTTTGAGAGTCGCGTTCAAGTTAAGAAATTAATTAAAAGTTAAGTTGTGTCTCCGATGTTCTCGCTAGTTAGAGCACGGAGGTTCCGGATACAGCTGGAACGGTGTAGTTACCATCCACGAGGATAGCCGCACAAAAGCAAGAGGATTCTGGTGTTAGCCTGATATGATAGGAGTCGCACCAGTAGCAGGGAGTGTATCCGGGGTTACTCCACTCGGATGCATTCCGTAAAATGAACCAAGATAATTATTGTTTGTTACACGCTAACTCTCTAACTTAATAATGACAGAAAGATGATTATAATGCAATGAGACTATGTTAGTAATTAGATAGTGATCCTAGTTTCCCCTTGATCACTAAGTTATCATATAGTAATCTAGTTTTCCCGATTACTCTGTAAAGCAGACAAGAACATGTATAAATCCAAAATCGGTTGAGATTAAAATATGGCAATTGTAGGTTTCCTCGAGGTTGCAATACAACCTAGGATAGGTGGAACTCAATGAGACATTATGTCTCATCTCAATCCTTTTGATTCAGTTTCAGGTAAGCAAGTGGTACGTGATGAAGTTATCAAGAAGAAGCTGAGTGGAGTACAAATGCTCATCATGTACCAGTTCAGGATTTTTGTCAGTATTGATGTATACATGTACACGTTAGTGGTACTTTATCAGTTGTATGAAACGAGCAAATTTGTATTCATTCAGTAGTATTCTTATTAGTATTGAAAAGTTCAATGTATCCAGTAACAAGTTTTAATAAGCATGCTAAATATTCTAGATAAATTTAAGATGAGTGTTACAGAGGGGGTGGGAGCCGCGTAAAACACTTGGCAAAATCTTATTGGTCGCTGTGATTGTTCAGATTTTTATCTCATCTTAATTATTTGGGGTCAATTATTTCATAGTAAATCAATTTTTTTTAATTTTTTTCATCATTTTTTTTGTCTATAAATAGAGATTTGGTTCATTTGATTTGAATACTGAAATTTTTTTGACTTTTTTCCCTCTAATTTTTCTATTTAGCCTCCAATAAACACTTGTTTGTAGCTCTAAACATCTTTATAGTGAAATGGATCACAACAACTATAAATTTCAAAATGAATCTTTCAACCAACAAGGTCCCTAAAATATACCAAATTATAGATTTCCTCCAAATTTCATCATGCCGTCATCTAATCCAAATTATTGTCCATATTATGGATCAATGATGCCTTATTCATCTCAAACACCCCCTTGTTATTCTTCTACTCCAATGGGAAATGAAAATGTTACGAATGTTGGACTTGATGAATTTTCTACACAAATGGCTCTTGGTGGCATGAGCGGTGGTGCCACTCCAAATGCAAAGGATTCAACTCCTGCTCATCGGAATCAATTAGGCTTCCTCAAAATGAATCATATAAGTTATTTGTAAAATATCAGATGTCGGAAGGACATCGAACGTGCATTTGGGGTGTTGCAGGCTCGACTTAAAATCATTCGCGAAACAGCCCATTTGTGGGACATAGCCGATTTGGCTCTAATCATGAGGTCATGTATCATATTGCATAATATGATTGTTGAGGATGAACGAGATACATATGCTCAACATTGGACATATTACAGGAGCCATTTTCGACCGAGGTGCTACCTGCATTTGCGAATCATGTGCGTGTTAGATCTGTGATGCTTGATTCAAATGTACATGACGAATTGCAAGCAGATCTAGTCAACACATATGGGCAAAGTTCGAAATGTTTCGTGATTAAATAGATTGTTTGTGAGTTGAGTCTATTGTACTAATTAAGTTATGTGTGTTTCATTTTAGGTGTGTTGTGTGCTTAGTGTATTGTATTGCATTTTAAGTTTTTTGTAATATTTGTTTTAATAATGACTATCCATATATCTCGTCTTTATTATTTGCAAGAAGAAAAAAATTAATTAAGAATATAAAATAAAAAAAATAAAATTCAAATAAATTATTAAATTTGAAAAAAAATTATTTAACTCTTAATTATTTTAATTTAATTTCAATAGATAATTGTTATTAATATATAATCACAAAAAAAAACATAAAAGAAAATAAAAATATGAAATAAAAATGGTGGGGTAGGGTTTTGAATTTTATTAAACAAAACCATTATAGTAAGTAAAAGTTGAAAGTGGAATTTTATTAGATGAAGAGAGAGAAGATGATGTGAAGTGTAAAAAGTGAAAAATGAGGGTGTTGAACATGTAAACCATTGTACATAGACTAACACCCTCTCGCTAAGTTCAAGAAAAGTGGTAATTATGAATTGAAATCCTATTAGGATTACGAACCTCAAAGATAATTTCTTCCTTCAAATCTCTTTTTGTAGTTGACTTTTTTTCTTTCTCTTTTGTTGGCTAACCCAAACTTCTCGACAAATGAATTGGTAAAATTAAGCTATAATGATAAGCTAGTTGATAACTAGTTGATAGCTTAAAAACTAACTTATAGTTGACGACCGATAGCTTATAGCTGAAAAAAATAGTTGATTGAAATTAAAGTGTTTGATAAAATTAGCTTTTGAAGTAATTGATAAATATAAAATGACATAAAAGTACACATGTTCAATATGCTATAAATTATATTCCCCTAAAAAAAGCTACAAATTATATTAATAACCACTTTTAACTAATATTTTTTTTTCTTGTAAAAAAAAAACTAATATTTTTTTTGGTACAAATTATTTTTTTAATACACCAAATCTCTTTAAAAAAATATCTTTTTTTAATAATCTTTAAAATGATAAATGTGATATATGAATTTAATTGAGATCATCTTTAATATATTTTGTTTGACTTCTTTATCTTTTATTTTTATTTTTTATGGATATTGATTTCTTTTGTGTAAATTGGTAAATATGTATATATGGATTTAATAGAAATAACTCGTATATATAAAAAAAAATCAAATCAGAACAATATGTCAACAAACATTTTTATTTTTGAGGGGTAAAAACTAATTTAACATATATTTAAGATCTTAATGACTAATTTGAATTTTTTTTCCTTATTTTAATTTTAGAGAAAAGTTTTATTCCACTCCTTAAAAAAAACAAAGTTTCATTCTAATCTGTAAAAAAATTAATAATATTTATTAAGAATCGAAATATACAAAAATAAAAAAATTAATAAATATTTTTTTGAAAGTAAAATAATAAATATTTTATTGATGATAAGGAATGTAGAAGAAAATATATAAATATTTAGAGGATATTACATTTTTTTATAATAATATATGTAAATAGTTCGAGACTAAAAAATTTCGGTACCCACAAAAATGTCTTTGATTTTGACTCATATGTGAAAAAGAAGAAAGAAATGAAAATTGGAAAATACAAAGAATAGATAAGACATATGAGAGACCAAATAAGAAATTAACATTGTTTATGTTTTCCGTCAAATTTCAAAATTTCAAAGTGACAACTAATATTATTTATAATTTGTCTATAACATACTAGAACGTTACAAAATTTATGTGATTATTTTAAAAAAACTAATTATTTGATAGATAATAGATTCATAATACGTAAATGTGACATGAGTTAAAATTTACAATCACTATATATTTCTAATATATATAATATTATTCTCATATGACATGCACGACTCAAAGATTCATCCATAATATATGAAGAATAAGGAAGATATATATGTATTATGTGCAAGATATAGTTGTGGTTATTTTATGTACTTGTTGTTGTTCTTTGCGATTGAAATGCATGTCGCCTAGAGTCATGTTGAACTCATGAGAATGAGAGAAATCTAATATGTATGTGATTTATCTAACAATTTAAATTGATTTTTTAATTTAAAATTATTGATATATTAATCGTGTCTTTATCTTTTATTTAATTAATAAAACATACATTCACCAATCATGAGAGTATCATATCTTTTCTTTAATTGTGTTTACATACTATGATCCCTATTGCAAATGAAAAAAAAAAACTTGCATGGACTTGTTCAATACCACATTAACTGGGTTGGTCTGGTGGTGTTGACTTGTGACCTTGATGAGTATTCCTTTCAAAGTTTTAAGTTCGATTCTCCCTGATGAATTTCGGTGGGTTAATTTAGATTTTTCAAAAAAATAACACACCAGGTAATGTGATCAGCAAATCAAACTTTACAAAATCTACAATCAAACATCTTTAGCCCTCATAGGGTGAAGTATGTCACACCAAATAAAATTGTTGCATTGTCTGTTATCATTGAAAACAAGCATACTTTAGCAGTTTTGCAAGAAGCAAGTGCAACTGGCTAGCTTCCTACTTTTCTCTTGGGACTTATGCTTCCTTATTGGGTATCCTCATTCACATTATATGTTCCATCAGGTGTGATTAACAAAATAATACCAAAGTCCATTCATGCCTTTAAAAGTTTACGACACCTCATTATTCTTCATGCATGATGTATAATCTTTTTACCTCCCTTCAAATTGAAGTTCAAAACATGAACTTTCTACAAGTACTCCTCTACATGATGTTCCACTGAGTTGTCGTCTACAAGTTAATGCCGCTCTCGATGGCTTCAATTCAAATTGAAGCACAAGAGATTAACTTTCTGCACTTTGACTCACAAGACTCAGTATTGTATCTTCCATCAATTTTGCAAGAATGGTGTCTGTGTCACCCATTTCAAAACCAACTGTTTTAGCATAAAGTCGAAAGTCCATCCACATTTCATTTCTCGACATGTCTTTCCTAACAATTTGTTCCAAAGTGTGCGGTGGGGGCAAAGGAAGGACATGCCAACACACTACTTCCCAACGTTGAGAATAACCTTTCTCATATTCGGAGTTGGTCGTATACTAGGGTTTACAAATGATACCCAAGGTGAGATCCCAAAGTAATGCTGACAAACCTCCATGCGAACCTCGTTGATATAATCGAATAAAAGCTTCCATTGGTGGGAAAGCATGTTTGAGAAGAACTCTACCCGATCAAACAAACAATGATTTAGTATCTTGTCTCAGGAAATAAATTTCATCAATAGTTGATCTAGTGTCAAGTCGGCGGCGTGGAAGACAACATTTATGTAGTCATATATCAATTCATTTTCTTCAAGGCTACATTTTCTTCTATCAATTCGATCCACCGGTGAAGAGTCTTGCTCCTAAAATCGAATTTGTAGTTTTTATACTATTAGTTTAACTGAAAACCATGAATGAATATGTTATGAAATTATAACTAATATGATAAATAAAAAGGTTGGTTAGTTTTTGAAAAAACTCGTCCAATTTTTCTCTATCTACAAGATTTTATTTTATCTTTTTCTAAATTATTTTAACTTTAAGATGGATTTGACCCCTGAACCTTAGGTTGCAAAAGCAATCTTTAATTGCTGCACCAACATTAAGTTTGTGATAACAATACACATAACATCTCATCTCATATAAATACAATTCACAGTAAATATCTATTTACACATGACATGTCTCCTTAATATTCTCAACAAATTTTACATGTGACATTCATCGACAATTGTTTAATCATGTGCAATACTTTAATAAAATTGTTTTAATCCATTGACAATTGTTATATTAACTTATTCATTTATTTTAATTCATTCCTAAATGTTCATTAAACAATGACCATATTAAAGATATATTATATTATTTAAAATGTTCATTAAACTTGACAAAAAAAGGAAATGTTCATTAAATGATAACAATTTTGAAAATATATACCATTATAAAGATAAAAAATAACATGCCCACTTCATCCTCCCTTGGTTTGTGGCAAATCCAACTTGTATGAAAAAATAAATCACAAATTATATTATTATTTCATAATAAAAAATAGGCTTAAATGCACTTTTGATCTCCCTATTTTAACTTAACTGAAATTTTAGTCCCTATTTTTAAACACCATCAATTTCGATGATGTGTCACACTCATTAATGACATGGCACTGAGTTGGCATGGATGTGTTGGCTTTCTCCTTTTCCATGTCATTCTATTAATTTCCAACCCATTTATTTATTTTTAAAATATTAAAATACACAAGTTAAAATTAAAATAAAAGAAATTCAACTTGATAGAAAAATAAAAAACACTAAACTAGCTAAGTTGATCGGGACATTACATAATATATATAGGGACGGAGGTTTAAACCCTAGACATCTCACTTATTCATCTTAAAAAGATGAATTTCTAGCCCATAATTTTCCACCATCATTTCATCTTCTTTCACCCATAATTTTCCACCGACCTTAGATCCCATTACAAACCCAGAAATTAAACATCACCATCGTTAACACAATGAATCAAACATTAACAAACCCTTATTATTCTTTCGGGAACAAACCCAAAAATTAAACCCATCAAATCCTTATTTCTCACCCATCATCACCGTCATTTACACCATCATCACAAAAATTACCAAACCAATAAACACATTCATTCACCAACTCATACATAAAAAAGAAGAGACCGGGTTCAATGCACTTTTCCTAGATTTATTTAGATTTGGGGATTAGGTTTCAATGCTCAATCTGGATTTCAAATGAGTTAACCATGTAATGAATAAATGTACAGTGCTTTGTGTCAAAAATCAGTGTTACAAAAAATGAAAGATACAATTAACCACATACTGTACATAATTAACTACGTATTTAAATTATTTATGGAATTGTTTTATCTCAATTTTCTAAAATGAAAAGAAATGCATCGGCAAGCGGGTAGCAAGACTAATGTATTTTTTGGTAAATTGCAAAGAAAACAATAGCAGTAATAATATATAAATAAATAATCCTTGATAACCAACACTGCTACCGTTCACATTTAGGAGCAGAGTAGAGAACTCTTGAGAATTGGAGTGAGAATGAAAAGATTCTCACAACTTATGTGAACAATTTACCTTTCATTGATATGATGCATAATACACGAGGTTAAAAAATAGCCAAAGGCTTTGTTTGGGAGTTTGAAAAAGAGAGGAAGGGAAGACTGCTGAAAATATAAGGGAAAATGGTAAAATCTTTCACATTTTTTGAAAGAGTAATTTTTTAGAGAATGATAAATTAATGTTTATGATTAATATATTTTTTATTTTAAGAATATTATAACTAAATAGATTAAATTTGAAGAATTCATGCAAACCCTCTAAAATGGGAAATTCTTGTTTACCCATCAATAAAAGGTGGGTAATACTACCCATGCTGAGTTGGTCCAATCAAAACAATGTATTTATATAACATTAAAAATAATAGAAAACAAACAAATAACTTTAATTGGTGTCAACTCAGCATGGATTGTGTTACCCACCTTTTATTGATGGGTACCCAAGTTGTCACCCTCTAAAATACTCCTCCAATACTCCCTCCATAACAAAATATAAGCAAAATTCAACCATTTCAGTTGTAACTAATTATAAGCAAAATTGACTTTTTTTGTCATATTTAAGGATAATATACCTGAAATACCCTTATTTTAATTTTTTAAATGCACACACGTTTAACAACAACACCTTGAAAATATACTACTGTACACCACAATTAATGAGGGAAAAATAGGTTATTTAACTTAAATTAAATAACACAAACCACATTCCTTAAAAAATGTGAATTGGTCAAATTTGCTTATAAAAAGTTATGGAGGGAGTACAATTTTTGAGTTCCCCAAACGAAGAGAGTTTTATATTATGAAGAAAAATGAAACCCCAAAGTCTTCCCCTCTTAATGTCATTTATTTTTTCCACTTGCTCATTCCTTTTTTTCCAAACCCCTCCCCTCCATTCCCCTCCAAACTCGCAAACAAGCCTAAGTCATTAACTTCTGTATGATTGTAAATGGAAAACAATTATCCCTATGATACAGCTAATGATAACAATTAGCAATACAATTGTCCCTTTACATAGGAAAGGATTGCTCTCCCGTCTGGCAAATTTGACAAGACTAGCATTCCATGATGGTTTAGCAAACTACAAGTAGGGAAAATATCAAGGCATGCCAACCAAATGGGGAATTTATCATTTTTCAGATGTAGTTGCATACCATTAGAGGAAAAATTGGGAGCAAGGATTGCATATTGAGCATATTATTTTCAATCAAATCCTTGACTTAAACTTCAACATCATAGATGTCAGCATATGGAACCTGGTAACAAAGGGGGGCAAACTCTATCCAATCCTTATGCTAAAATTAAAGATTACCAACTCCTACCTGAATCTCTGAGAATAATTTTGGCCTTAGTAATGAAGTTCCAAACTATGGAACCTAAAATCTTTCACCTAACAGTAAGCAATTTGTAGTTCCCACACCAGGTTTCCAAGCAAAGTATTATTGAATTTTGTGGCCATTCTCACACCTAAGCCACAATTGTTTCTAGCCAAAGTTATCACATTCCAGCTAACTAGCGGGATTCCTCTATTTGATGTTCCTTTCCAAATAAAGTCTCCGGTTGTCTTATTCCAGCAACCATGAATCTTGTTTCTTTTCCTGCAAATAACAGTTTGAGCATGGAAAAAAGAGGTGTTGTTATTACCAAGCTTAATTTGTTGCTCCCCGGGTTTTAGATACCGGTGCAACTTTTCCTAACAATGAATTCTAGTATACTCTTGTTCCAAAAAAAACAAATACAGAGCCAATATTCTAGCAAACCAAGCTTTATGGACTCCTCCCTGACTTTATTCATTGCAGAAACAGACCTGCCTCATTCTACATGTCAGGCATTTTCAACCAACTTATGAAAGTTCGTTAGTTCTCATGAATGATCCATGTAGCTTCAAAATGATAGGGGCAAGGGAGTTTAATTTGAGGAAGACACCCCAGCCTCAAAAGGATGGGATTACAATCCAAGTGTTGGAGACACAAGATCTCTACAGAATGTCATTCTAAAGCTCACCAATCATCATCTATAATTATTTTTAGTAATGACTTTATATCCTTTGCAGCGTCTGTGCCAAGAAAATCTTCCTTCAACGATGTCCATTACTATTAATTCAAATCTTTCAAGCACCTGAGCAAAAGCTTTAACTCTTACCAAGAGAAAGTTGCCCCCTATTTGGTACCCTGGAAATCATACCTTAATGAAATCTCCCATTGTAGTCTGCAGATCCCATGCACAAGAACGACAATCACAAAAACGGCATGAGACTAGCATAAATACCAATGCAAGCAATGAATCACACGGGTCCTATAACATATTATGGATGAAAATGATTCATATTATTGAAATTTGAAAATGACTAATAAGTGTAACTTTTCCTTATATTGAGACAAATGCAAATCTAGTTAACTTGTTCATTGATATTGTTGAACTACTCCCCTCATTGCCAGCAACTCGCAAAAAAGATAGAAAACTATTGTTTTATTTTATATCGAAGAAAAAAAATTATGAATGTGACCTATAGTTGACAACAAGTGCTAAACAATTTCGGTAATATCAACATAGAAAAAGTAAGGTATGAGGGCAGAAAAGGGAAAACAATTGAAGCCCTTCATGTAGTTTTCAAATAGTGTACCTTACAAATGAAATATTAATTGGATACCATATGTTCAAAGGTTTGAAGGGTCATGCAAATATGTAATATTGAGTTTCTAGCAGGCAAGAAGAAATTCTCTTATGCAGAAGGCAACTCAGATGTTCCATTAAAATAAAAGTTTTGCCAATTGTAAGATTGTATTGCACAAGCAATCCCATTCAGTCATTTTTTTCACAGCCAAGGAGTAAGTAGATACATTTACCTTTAATTATAAAAACGTATCTTAAAGATTATTTTAAAATGATTAAAACCCCTTTGTCAAAATAGCAAGAATACAAACCTGCAATATTTCTATGGCTATACAAGTTATTGTAAGTTATCCTCTTAACTGAAGGACAACGAGGACACTTAACAAATATGATTATGTTTCTGCTATCAAAATCTAAGCTTTTGCTTTTCATGCTAAAAACATAGAATATTGATTGACCATAAAAAATATATAGTCAAGGAAACAATAAATTAGTCTTCTATTGTTGTGTATGATACTTTTAAATAAATGGAAGACAGATCCTTAAGTAGTTAAATAAAACATCATGGCCCAGTTTCATCACTCACAAAGTTTTGCACTTGCTAATAGTATGTGACAATTGGAATTTGGAACCTGAAAAATTATACTAAAAATGCAAATAAAGGATAGTTACTTATAGAAAACTGGTACGGAGTTTCGTTCAAAAGTCCATTCTGATTTAGGGGAGCTATATTATTATACCACTTTTTAGGCTTTAGCTAGCTTTACATTGAAACCTATGAGACAGTTCTGGGTTCTAATACTTATGTTGGTTTCTTCACTTGCACACTAGTTTAGTTTCATCTATATTTGGACTATTGGTAAAGGATTTGTTCCATTTCTACATCCGATTTGAGATTTAATCCTTTTATCCACTCATTTATGCCTTAAAGTCATGAACATGGTTCTTGGGGTGCAACCGAAGTCCTGGTAGTCTGGTTTCTGGTGTGAACATAGTCTGCTAGATCTGGTTTCTGGTGTGAACATAATATTTAGCAAACAAAAACTGTGGGAGAAAACTCCATGTCAAAATCTTTTTTCATTTGAAAATTATCCCATTTTGAAGTTTAGCCTTTTTTACACGATTTGGTACATAATGTAATGTCAGTTTGAGTTTTACTTACAATTTGACCAAAAGATTTAGTGTGCAACTCTTTTCAATATTTATAGATGGTATAACAACAAACTAACTTATTCCAACTCATATTTACAAGTTTGATTTTCAATAGCTCTTAGTCTATGATTTAGGTAGTATTTTCTCACAATTTCAAGACAATTACCTAGCACTACCACCTTACTTCATCTCCAATTGATCTGTTGTGTACCAAGGTTGATAACACTCATATTTAAGTATGATTTCTTCATAATTATGCAGGAAAAAAAAAAGAGAGCCTAAGCCTAGATTTCTAAGCTATCTAGCGTTACTTTTCATTTTTCAAATGACCTATTTTTAGACTTACCAGAATATAATAAATCAATTAAAATATGTGGTGATAAACACACTTTCAAAATTTGAAATCAACCTTACCCCTAAATCTCATGAATTGATCGAATTTCAAACAAGCATTCAAAACATATTATAACAGAACCTCTCATCAAACAGCAACAATTATAATCATATTTGTGCATGAACATCCCAACTATGCATACTTGTAGAGCAGGACAAAATCTTAGATGCACAAAAACAAAGCATGTAAATCTCAATAACATGTTGATCATTCACACAAGACTTTTAACTCATGAAAGTCCCCTGCTATATATCATATTTGAATTTAGTCCTTTCAAACAGAAAATTAAGTCATGCACAAACCTCACCATGCAGCATGCAAACAATATTTCACATACCAATGTACATACTTAAAAACCAAATTAAAGAGTCTTTGACTAGGGCCACCTAGGATCCTTAAATCTTTTCTTTTTTAATTTGTGCATATTTATAATTCATTTCAAAGATCACTCTCTTAAGTTTGTTGATTCAGTTTATTCCTCCCTACTGTTTTCTAAACCTGAAATTGGAGGGAAAAGAGAACTTCCTTCGAACGCCGTCTTTGCTTGACCGCCAGCAAGAATTCTCCTCTTGATTTAGTATACATGCATGATCAAGGAATACAAAAAATGGTTAGAAAATAGTAGGATTAAACCATCACATGAATGATTCATGCAAAGATCATCAACAGAGATGATTACCACCCACTGCGTCAGACTCTAAGATTGTGAAGATTATACGCATGTGAGCCACCCGAGATCTGGGCTTTAGCCCAAATCAGCTTGTACAACTGAAAATTTATCTTAGCTATATATAGATCTCAAGTTAACAACCATCAACTTGTACAACTAAAAATTTACCTTAGCTATATATAGATCTCAAGTTAACAACCATCAGCTTGTACAGATGAAAATTTACCTTAGCTATATATAGATCTCAGGTTAACAACCAAAGTATTTAACTCAAAAATTAAATTTACATTTTCAAAGAGCCTCCACATGTCATATTTTATCAAAAAATAATTACATTAAGAAAAGCTCCAACATATTTCCTATTGATAAATTACAGTTATTTTATCCCTATGTATAACTTCTCTCATGAAGTTAAGGGTAAGGGCCAAGGGACATTATAGTCACTACTTATTCTCATGGAATCTAGAGGCACACTTCTCCAAGTATATTAAAACACGTTTGAAATGACAAACCAGCACTTCATGACTTGGGTCGCTGCAGTGCTAGGACCCAATACAAGGTGTTTACGTAATTAGTAAGATATCTATGTAATGGGAATGTTCTACTTAAATACCTCATATTGGGTCCTAACATGCAGGTTCTTTTCATGGTCTCTTTACAATTTGGACTAAGTTCCAATTCTCTAGTTCATCACATATAAACTAATATACATCGATATATTACTCTTGTTCAGAGTCCATCAACCTTCGAGGGTTTACATACCCTAAATTTGCATCCAGAGTCATAGAAGTGCAACCATCCCTTACTGTAAATGAAAACATATTTTAAAATTGAATTAAAGGATGGATAATAAAGAGTTCATGATGTAGTTTTCTTTAGGGTCGTCGAGGAATCCTATCCCTTATATAAATAATGGAACAAAGTATATATACCACCGCTGGTAAGATTGTATTTTATGGTCAACTTCAATACACAATTCACTTGAATATAACCACCAAACTTTAGTTTTCTCATTTATTTTTCATTGCACATCCTAGCCGTCCTTCAATAAACAATTCACTTGAATATAACCACCAAACTTTAGTCATACTATTATTAAGCACACTAAAATTGATAGACCAGCATTACGTGAGTTTTGTAACGGCAAGTCCTATGCAAATTCAATGCATCTATGAACAAGATCTTTTCATTGTCTCTGTTCCTAGCTGCAAGTTCTATGCAAATTAACAGACTAGCATATGGTGAGTTTTGTAGCTTCAACAAATGTGCATATATATATATGTGATGCATTGATTAAAACAATATCACAAATGATAAGTCATAATTTATAGTTCTTTTAGGGTTTCTTTTCATGCAAGTTTAGTTGTTTTTCCTTATTTTCTTAAGCTATTTCCTTATTTTCATAATTTATACTTCAGTACCTTTGTTTTTCTTTTCTAGGTAATAATAATGATGAACAAGCATTTTGGAGCAAAATCACATAAAGCCGGACAAGAAAAGTCAAGTTTCAAGGCAAAAGTGAGATGCACGGTCGTGCCATCATTTACACTGATCATGCGCTAAATCTGGGCAGACCGTGCCATTCCAGGCAGTAGGATTACGCACGGCCGTGCCATCCTGGAGCACGGTCGTGCGGCTGTTGTGTTCTTCAGAAATTGACGTTTTGGAACTTGGCACGACCGTGCGCCCATATGACACGGTCGTGCGTGTTATGCAGTCAGAAATAATGATTGAAAACTCTTGGTTTTTGCCAATAATTGCTATGTAATTCGTGGTTAATGCTTTGTCTAAAGACTGTAGGCTATAAATAGGGCTCTAATAAGACTTGTTTCTGATCAGGGAATGAGTGAAAAGTTACTATAGTGAGATTGTAACTCAAGTTTGTTCTAAGCTCAACCATTTATAATATTTCTGCACTTTTACATCACTTTGCAATTTTACTTTATTGTTCTTTATTTTTCTGCACTTTATATTTTTGCAAATTTACAATTCTTGTCATTTACAATTCTTGCCTATATAATTCATGCAATTTATATTTTGTCAAATGTCTACAATGAACTCTTGTGAGTAGACTAGTCTAGTCTTGGGATTGTTGGAAAAGTCTAATGACTAGATCCAATCAAACCAAGCCTAGACTCTATTTTATATAAAAAAAACCATTTTCCTATCTAATCTCATCGTTTTCTAAACTCAATAGCAAGTATTGAACGAAGTTCCGAGCGGAGAAGTTCAATAACTACTATTTCATCATTTCAAATATCAAGTGAAGTATCGAACGAAGAAACTTGATATTGGAACAAATGAGATTAGACAAGGAGTCACAAAGCTTGATGGCAAAAAGACCAAATGAATAGCTTTGTGAAACCTTGAGGCCATACTCTGAAAATATAATCGGTAATTATTAAACTCCCTGTGGATCGATATTTTTATTACGCGATAGTAACCGTGCACTTGCGGTAACACATGAACAAACGAGAACAATGTTTCACCCTAAAATAGCAACAGAACACTGAAGACAAACAATAAATATACAGAACCGTTCTATTACATGCACCTACGGGAAAAAGCAGCAAACACCGTAGAGTTAACATAGATAAATATTAAGAAAACTTGTTTCCAGTCCCAACATTCACTTCATCAACCTTGATTTTATGGTTTTCTGTTTACGAACTTCCCAGTACCTATTTTGTTTACCCAATTCTCAATCCTACAACCAAAACATCAATTTTCCAGCCAAATCTCAAGGACAGTAGTCCTACAACGAATCTAAAAGGGAAGACAAAATAATCGATTGCAATATTTTCACCCTAACAGCAAAATTAGGAAATATATTATTATTAATAATGAAAATACCTCCAAATTGCAAGATTTTCAAATTGTTGCAGCATATAGCTATAAAACGATTTTACTATTATCTCTTCTGTCTTTTGAAGAACTTCATCAACTTCTATGATAGGGTCTGTCAAATATACCATGGCTCCAAAAGCTAAGAGTATAATTTACTCATCAAGATCAACATTAGATGGCTAGTCACTAAAACTATAAATCCCCTCATCCAATGCTGGTAGACCGACTTGTAGGCTCAATAAGAACAATCTAGAATCGCATTCAAAGTCATAGTGAAATCGGTACCATTCCTTACGTAATGAATAAAATTTCACTTCAATATCACATTTAAGGCATTATATAGCTTTTAATGAAGTTTGATTAATCTTTTGTTTAGGGTCATCAAGACATCCCAACACTTATAATATTCATGGAACAAGTAACATCCATTGATTCATTACGGGTCACCGAGGCATCCGAAGAGACACAATATAGTATCATATTTCATCTCCGAGTGACAATTCAAGTTGAATTTGATTAAGGGTAGTAAAAGCACTATATATATTATCTCTTACATCATGAATACAAATTCACATCCATATCACATTTAAGTTGTCACCTAGGTTTTCCTTTAGGGTCATCGGAGCATCCAAACACTTGCAAAATCTATAACTGCATTCAGGGTCATAAAAGCACATCGGATCCATCCCTTATATTATGAATAAAGATTCATATCAGTATCGTATTAGGGTCATCGACTTTTACGCTACGAGTAAAGTGTTCATAATATTTCCTTTAGGGTCATCAAGGCATCCAAACACTTGAAACATTTTTGGAACAAATAACATCCGTCAACTCCATTCGAGTCATCAAGGCATCTCAATAGTTTCAAAGTTAAGGCTCGTATTTCGTCTTTGGATGACAATTCATAGTCTAGAATTGCAATCAGAATTATGAGTAAAGTGTTCATAATATTTTCTTTAGGGTCATAGAGGCATCCAAACACTTGCAACATTTATGGAACAAATAACATCCGTCAATTCCTTTTGGGTCGTCAAGGCATCTCAATAATTTCAAAATTAAGGCTCATATTTCATCTTTGAATGACAATTCATAGTCTAGAATTGCATTCCGAAACACAAAAGCCCAATACATATCATCTCTTATATTGTGAATAAAATTCACATTCATTTTGCATTTAAGTCACTATCAAGCTTTAAGATTATGAATAATAAAGTGTGCATAATTTGGTTCTCTTTAAAATCACTTAGGCATCCCAACACTTATAAAATTTAAAAATAAAAATGATACCCATGCATTCCTACCATAAAACTTAGGGATATACCAACCCTTTATCGGATTAGAAAAAAGATTTCCACTCACAGGGACAATTCAAATTTAAGAATTCCATTCAAGTCATAAAAGATATCATCCAACTTTTACATTATGAATATAGTCGCCACGGTATTCCTTTTAGATTCATCTAAGCATCCGGCAATAAATTTCTACAGATTCATTCCTTTAGGGTTGTCAAGGCACCCTAACCGTTTTAAAATTTTGGCTCGTATACGAAGGATTTGTCTATATTTGTTAAAGCAGAGGATTGAAGGTTCTTGTGAAAATGGTTAGCCTAACAACATGTACCAATTATTAAAAAACCAAAAGGGTTTGTGAAAATTCCATTACCTCGGCTAACGAATAAATTGTCTTTCAAAACATCGGTGCCAAAAGGGTCTCCATACAAAAGCAGAGTTTGCTGAATCATTCCGGTACTACCAATTCCACTGTTAAAAAATTCAAGAATTAAAACCTAAAAAGCAAGATAAAGTGTAGAAATGATACCGTTGAAGGTGAAACTGCAATTTTTATATTGCGTGTTTTAAAGAAGATGAAAGGAGCGTGTTTCATCTTCTTTAAAACGCATCATAACCTTCGAAAACAAAAACAGAGAAGTACTGAGGCAACTCATATAGCACAGTGGCAAATCACAATCTAAAAGTGAATTCAAGGTCATAAACACACAATGGGTACAAACCTTTATATTACGAAAAAGCACAACAGTAACCTCATGGAGCATATAAAATTCATATAGCATTGAGGCATCCCACATAGCATGCAATAACAAATCACGGTATAAAAATGAATTCAAATCATAAAAGCACAACGAATACAAACCATTATATTATGAACTCAAATCCATATCAATATCGCATGTAAGACATCATCAAACTTTAATTATGATTGAAGTGTTCATAATGTTCCTTTTAGGGTCAAATGAGGCATCCCAACACTTCAAAATTGATGGAACAAATAATATCCATGATTCACATTCCTTTCGGGTCATCGAGACATCCTATATTCCATCTCATTGTGGCACTCTACAATTTAGAATTGCATTCAGGGTCATAAAAGCACAACGGATCCATTCCTTATATTATGAATAAAAATTCGTACCAATATCACATTTAAGGCGTCATACAACTTTTACTCTATCAATAAATTGTTCATAGTGTTTCCTTTAGGGTCATCGAGGCATCCAAACACTTGCAACATTTATGGAAGATATAATATCCATTGATTCATTTAGGATCATCAAGGCATCCTACATTCCAAATCATAGTGGCAATTCATAGTCTATAACTGCATTCAGGGTCATAAAAGCACAACGGATCCATCCCTTATATTATGAATAATGATTCATATCAGTATCGTATTAGGGTCATCGAATTTTACGCTATGAGTAAAGTGTTCATAATATTTCCTTTAGGGTCATCGAGACATCCAAACACTTCAAACATTTTTGGAACAAATAACATCCGTCAATTCCTTTCGAGTCATCGAGGTATCTCAATAGTTTCAAAGTTAAGGCTCCTATTTCGTCTTTGGATGACAATTCATAGTCTAGAATTGCAATCAGAATTATGAGTAAAGTGTTCATAATGTTTTCCTTTCCAAACACTTGCAACATTTATGGAACAAATAACATCCGTCAATTCCTTTCGGGTCATCGAGGTATCTCAATAGTTTCAAAATTAAGGCTCATATTTCATCTTTGGATGGCAATTCATAGTCTAGAATTGCATTCAGAATCATAGAAGCCCAATAGATATCATCTCTTATACTGTGAATAAAATTCACATTCATTTTGCATTTAAGTCACCATCAAGCTTTAAGATTATGAATAATAAAGTGTGCATAATTAGGTTCTCTTTAAAATCACTGAGGCATCCCAACACTTATAATTTGAAAATAAAAATAACATTCATGCATTCCTACCATCAGACTTAGGAATATATCACTCCTTTATCGGATTAGAAAAAAGATTTCAACTCACAAGGGCAATTCAAATTTAAGAATTTCATTCATGTCATAAAAGATATCATTCAACTTTTACATTATGAATACAGTGGTCACGAAATTCCTTTTAGACTCATCTAAGCATCCGACAATAAATTTCTACATATTCATTTCTTTAGGGTTGTCAAGGCACCCTAACCGTTTTAAAATTTAGACTCGTATATGAAGGATTTGTCTATATTTGTAGAAAGCAGAGGATTGAAGGTTCTTGTGAAAATGGTTAGCCTAACAACATGTGCCAATTATTAAAAAACCAGAAGGGTTTGTGAAAATTCCATTACCTTGGCTAACGAATAAATTGTCTTTCAAAACATCGATGCCAAAAGGGTCTTCATACAAATGCAGAGTTTGTTGAATCATTCTGGTACAACCAATTCCACTGTTAAATAATTCAAGAATTAAAACCTGAAAAACAAGATAGAGTGTAGAAATGTTGTCGTTGAAACTGCAAATTTTTTATATTGCGTGTTTTAAAGAAGATGAAAGAAGCGTGTTTCATCTTCTTTAAAACACATCATAACCTTCAAAGACAAAAACAGAGAAGTATTGAGGCAACCCATATAGCACAGTGGCAAATCACAATCTAAAAGTGAATCCAACGTCATAAAAGCACAATGGGTACAAACCTTTATATTATGAACTCAAATTCACATCAATATCGCATGTAAGACATCATCAAACTTTAAATTGTGATCGAAGTATTCATAATGTTCCTTTTAGGGTCAAATGAGGCATCCCAATACTTCAAAATTTATGGAACAAATAATATCCATGATTCATATTCCTTTCAGGTCATCGAGACATCCTATGTTTTATCTCATTGTGGAAGTTTACAATTTAGAATTGCATTAAGGGTCATAAAAGCACAACGGATCCATCCTTTATATTATGAATAAAAATTCATACCAATATCACATTTAAGGCATCATACAACTTTTACACTATGAATGAATTGTTCATAGTGTTTCCTTTAGGGTCATCAAGACATCCAAGCACTTGCAACATTTTTTAAACAAATAATATCCATTAATTCTTTTCGGGTCATCGAGGCATTATGAATGAATAAAAATTCATATCAATATCACATTTAAGGCATCGAGGCATAATATTTGCTTTAGGGTTATCGAGGCATCCAAACACTTGCAACATTTATGGGACAAATAATATCCATCAATTTCTTTCGGGTCATGTGGCATCGTAATAGTTTCAAAATTTCGGCTCATATATCATATATGAGTGACAATTCATAGTCTAGAATTGCACTGAAGATCATAAAATCACCGAAGCATCCCAACATTTACAAATAATATTCATCGTTTCACATCATAACCTTCGAATTGCGAGAAACTTCAAGAATCAAAAGCTGAAAATCAAGATAGAGTTAGAAATGTACCATTGAAGAAAAAAGAACCCGACAACGAGACGAAACCACCAACACATCATAACCTTCGAATTGCGAGAAAATTCCGTATACGGAATGAAATCAAACCGTTTCCTACCATTGAAGAATCATAATCATAACCTTCGAATGAAAGGAAAGCAGCGTGTCTCCAATTTACAGGCTTTGCTCCGGGCTTTTCTATTTTTTGGGCCTCGGCCCACTAGTCATTGTAACCCTAATTCTAAATATTACTATTACTTTTTTACTTATATGTACACCCGTTTTTACTTTCTATTTATTATATTATACTAGTTTATATAAATGATTTATTATAGTTTCAATGGTGCAAACTAAGTGGCACAAACTAAGCTTTCGTCAAAAAGATGGTACAAAAATAATTTTTGTAAAATCAAAATTGATTCTGAGTTTTTTAATTAATAAAAAGTAACTTCGATAAAATAATTGCTATAATTTATCTATTCTAACTATTAGTAGTCATCAAATTATTCAATATTCGATGTATAAGTTGAAAGGGTCACATTTTGACTATCATAAAAAATGTATATAAGTTGAAAGTGTTTAATTGATAGAGACAATGCGTTGCAATGTGTTGGAGACATAGTTTGAATCTTGAATTTATTGCTTATTCACTTTTAAGGGGTAAGTATATAGCCAACATGCAATTATTTGAGAGAAATGATTTTCTAATAAAAATAGTAATTTTAATTATGGCAGTAGATGAGAGAAAATTATTTGTTAAAGTAATTTTGACAAACAAAAATTAGCATATGCTTGATATAAAGATCTCTAAAACTATTGTCTAGATTATTTTAGGCCAAATACTATTTTTGGTCCTTTAAGTTTGACAAGAATACCAGATTAGTCCTTTAAGTTTTTAAGTTTCAAATAGGTCCTTTAAGTTGTTAATTTAATGCACCTATTTGAAATTTTTTAAGTTTTTAAGTTTCAAATACGTCCTTAAAAGGGTAATGATGTAATAAATTAACAACTTAAAGGACCTATTTGAAACTTAAGAACTTAAAGGACTAATCCGGTATTTTTGTCAAACTTAAAGGACCAAAAGAGGTATTTGGCCATTATTTTATTATACCGATAATAAACAAAGATTAACTTATGCTTAATATAAATTACAGCTTTTGTTTTAATCTTAAACAAACAACTGTTCCCCTAAAAAAAAAAACTGTTGTCCAACTTTGCAACGTGAAGATATGATATCTATTTTTTTGACAAGATATTAATCATATAATTTTTTTACTGGAATAATCGAATAGAGAGCTGAAAATTTGGAAGATTATCGTTGTCCTTTTTAAAATGTTCTCATGTATGCTTATATTGTAGGCCAAATGCATCCAATGGTTCTGTTTTTTTTTTTTAGTATGGTTTTAATAGGACATATCCTTCATGGACATCTCTAGACTTTCTATATCCCTTAACTCCTATGAGCGAATGTCTATATTAATTTGTTATTGGCATTTGATTTTCAATTTGATTGATGTTGAACATCTCATTCCCTTGCAGAAAGGTACAGGAAAAAGAAGCAAAATCAGTAACTATAATTCACATAAACTATTGGAGAATAATTCATTGTCTGTTTCATTCCATTGAAGATGATTATATATCTGTACAACATCAATGCTAATTATGGACAATGTCAATGCTAAATGTCAATGCTAATTATTACAATGAATGTGGACATATATACATATGGTCTAATACACCCCCTCAGTCGAAGCAGGAGGAGGACGAATGCTGAGGCTGGAACGAAAATCATCGAACAACGGTTTTGGAAGGCCTTTAGTAAAGATGTCTGCATGTTGGTAACGTGTAGGCACGTGCATAACATGAACTTGGCCGAGTGCAACTTTCTCTCGAACGAAGTGAATATCCATCTCGATATGTTTGGTATGTGATGTTAGTCAAAAGCAAGTATATTTTTTATATCGATTCCACAAGGATTATTGCGATATCATAAACCGTTCAACATCGATTATCATTTTAAGTTAAGGGTTTAATCTTTTGTTTACTAAAACTATTCGACTTTAAAAACATTAAAAAGAAAACGGAGAGTAATAGGGCATAAAAAGTGTTAGGATTAAAGTTCATCAATCAAACGTCGATTATATTCGAATGATCATAAATATGGATTCTAGCTTTTCTTATATATGATATTATCACGTATCACTCAACAACGTCATTCGTGTCCAAATGACGTCGTGAGATCGATCGTATCATTTAATCGACGATTTCTCAATCTATTAAACGATTCGAAAGCATTACGTTCCAATACTTTATGTGATTATCAAAACCAAATTCCATGTCTAGAATTTCTTATTTTGATAGAATATTATTCTAAACTAGATTCAAAAGTATTTTTCAATATCATTTAAATCAAACATAAGAGTGGAAAACAAGAATAAACTCAATGATATATAAAAGGCTAGAATCATATATTTAAAAGATCAAAAGTTTACAACTAAGAGTGATTGATTACCTATAATCCCAACAAAGGAGATTGGTTGTTCATTTTCATGAAAACCATACAAAAGTGGAAAAGAAGATGGAGATCAAATGCTAAGACTTGATTTCTCAAAGTTTGTTAGTTGATCTACACTTAGATCACTTTTGCTCAATGAATAATGCCTCTTTTTAGCCCTATTCTCTTTCTGGAAATTTAAATATCAAGCTCTAAGATAATTCTCTGATTATTATCTCTGAAAAATGAGCTAAAAAGCTTTTATACAACTGATTTTTATTACGCTCGCTACATCGATGAGTTGGTCGCTGTAGCGACGGAAGATTTCTTGGCCAGTGGTTTTGCTCCACGTCAGCAACGGGGTTCAAACCGCCCTTGGTCGCTATAGCGACCAGATCTGTCGCTATAGCGATGAAACCATCAATTTTCCCTGCCTAAGCTCGCTTGTAGCGACCGGATCCATCGCTGTAGCGATGAATCCTCCATTTTTCCCTGCCTAAGCTCGCTTGTAGCGACCCATCCTGCGCTGTAGCGATGAAGCTTTTTCAAATCTTCATGTTTCTTTGCTTTTTTTTTTTTTTTCAGGTCCTAGCATGAAATTCCTGCATAAATAGATGGGGTAAGACATAGGATCACAAATTTGACATTTAATAAAAAATATGAGCTTATCCTATGATAACTTGCAAAACAAGTAATATAAGTGCCTAAAAATATATCAAAAGATAACTTCTTTTTAGCACTTATCAGTACGTTGATGATTCACGGGGTTTCCCGAGAGGTATATGGCACTTACGTTGTCACAATAGACTACAGTTGCTTTTGAGATGGGGCAGTGAAGTTCGAATAGCAGGTTTCGAAGCCAGCAGGACTCAGCGACGACATTGGCAACACCACGATACTCGACCTCTGCGCTAGAGCGGGATAATGTTGCCTGTCGTTTGGCGGACCAGGAGATGAGATTGTCACCCGAGTAGACACAGTAGCCCGAAGTAGATCGACGGGTGTCAGGACAGCCGCCCCAATCGGCGTCACTATAAGCACTCAGGTTGGTGACAGTCGAAGGTGAGAGATGTAGGCCGAATTCTTTTGTCCCTTGAATGTATCGTATAATGCGTTTTAGGGCTGCAAAATGCGATGTTCGTGGATCATGCATATAGATACAAATTTGTTGAACTGCGTAGGAGATATCCGGCCTTGTAAATGTAAGATATTGGAGAGCACCGGCAAGTGAACGGTAGAGTGTTGGATCATCAAATTTTTCACCAGAAGTTGCACTTAACTTGGATTTGGTATCCACTGGTGTGAGGGACAGTTTACAATTTGCCATTTTAGCACGGGAGATTATATCTTCGGCATACTTGGATTGATGCAAGAATAACCCACCAGAATGACGTGTAGCCGACACGCCTAGGAAGTAATTTAAAGGGCCCAGGTCCGTCATGGAAAATTCAGACCGAAGAGAAGCAATAATGGTGTCACGAAGAGAGTGGGAGGATGTAGTGAGAATAATATCATCAACATAGAGAAGAATGTATGCTGTGTCGTCACCACGAGTATATATGAACAGAGAGTGGTCGGTCTTGCTATTAACAAAGCCGATGGTGGAGAGAAAAGATGCAAACCGTTGGTACCATGCTCTTCGGGCTTGTTTAAGGCCATAGAGAGATTTCTTCAGAAGACAGACATGATCCGGATTGTTTCGATCACGAAATCCAGGAGGCTGATGCATGTATACAGTTTCAGAAAGGTGCCCATGGAGAAAAGCATTCTTTACATCAAGTTGATGAATGGTCTAATTCTTTGACACGGCAATGCTTAGTACCACACGAATAGTAGCTGGTTTCACCACTGGACTGAAAGTCTCATCACAGTCGATACCCACCTGTTGAGACCTGCCATTGACAACAAGACGAGCCTTATACTGCTCCAAATCACCGTTAGATTTATATTTATGTTTAAATAGCCAAATACACCGAGTAATATTAACATCAGGAGGACGGGGAACCAAGACCCAAGTCTTATTTTTAATAAGAGCATCAAATTCGTCGGTCATGGCCTGTTTCCAATTCTTATCATGGAGTGCGGATATTGGGCTTTTGGGAATTGGTGAAACTGAGGTGGTGATGGAGAGGTCAAAAATGGCTTTGGGTTTGTGAATGCCATGTTGTGCTCGTGTTCTTATTGGGGGAGAGGGGACAAGTGATGTGGCCACAGTTGTGGGTTCGGGTGTGGTTACCTGTTGAGCCATAGGAGAAGTAGTGGGTGATGTAGGAGGTGAAGTAGGAGGTGGTATTGTTTGGTCGTTAGATACAAGCGGATTGTTGATAATGTGTGTCATATACGGGGATGGGTCGCTGTCTAAAAAGGAGTAAGAAGCGGCCGGTGTAGGGGGGTTATGTGATAAGGGAAAGATTGATTCATTGAAGGTTACATGACGGGCCGTGATAATCTTACGTGAGGATATGTCGAGACAGAGGAAGCCACGATGATGCGACGGATAGCCGAGGAAAACACAGGGAGTGGAACGTGCATCGAGTTTATGAGTTGTCGATGACGGGAGGTAGGGATAGCATAAACAACCAAAAGTTTTTAGTGAATTGTAATCCGGGTATCGGAGGTAGAGGGAAGAAGTGGAAGACACAAACTTGTTTGACTTACTGGGAAGGATATTGTGTAAATAGGTTGCCATAGAGAGGGCGTAGTGCCATTTTGAAGGGGGGATGTTGGCGTGAAGCAAGAGGGTTCTTATCGTGTTGTCGAGTGTTCTAATTTTACGTTCGGCTTTTCTATTTTGTGGGGAGGTGTGAAGACAGGAGAATCTAAATGTCATGCCGTGTTTTTTGAAAAATTCATGAAATGGTGAATTATCGTACTCACGACCGTTGTCGCATTGGAGATTTTTAATGGGGCAATTAAATTGGGTTGTAATAAACGTGTGAAATTTAGTGAAAATATTAAAAACTTCCAACTTGTGTTTGATGGGAAAAGTCCAAAGAAAGTTAGTAAAATCGTCAAGAAATAACACATAAAAACGATAACCCATATCGCTAACAACAGGTGAGCTCCATAAATCACTGTGGACGATATCAAATGGATAACATGTGGAAGAAGTAGATAAAGAAAATGGTAGTTTTGTATATTTACCCAACTGACATGAATGACAAAAATGTTTAGAAACCGAACGACATGAAATAAAGTTATTATTACGAAGAACACTAAAAATGGCAGGACCCGGGTGGCCCAAGCGGTTGTGCCAAGTAGAGGCGGAAGTGGCCGTGAGAGCTTGAGGTGCTGAACTCTTGGTTTGGTGCGTGGGTAGGAGAGGGTAGAGCTCGCCCAAACTATTGCGCCTCATAAGTGGCTTCCCTGTCTGCATATCCTTCACAGTAAAACCAAAACGGTCAAATTCAACAGATACATTATTATCAGAAGTGAATTTCCTAACTGAAACAAGGTTTTTGATAATATGTGGGGCATGGAGAACATTGTTTAACAGTAAGGGTGGCAAGGGAGGTTGGAGTTGTTTCACTCCACAGCCAAAAATTGGAATTTCAGTACCATTTCCAACGATAATTTTATTATTGGTGCTCAAATTAAAATAAGAAGAGAGGGTACCTGCATTCGACGTCATATGGGAGGATGCCCCTGTATCCATATACCAATTGTCGTTGGGCTGCTGAAGAGACATCGTCTGCATAGTGGCTGCGATGTCAGTAGGTACAAGTGCCCCTTGTGGTGCATCAAGAGTCTGATTTTGGGCAAGAAGAGCGTGTGGTCTTGGTCCCAAAACACCAGCACCACGACCAGTAGCAGGAGGAACCCAGCCCGTGGTAGGGTATGGACATGGCGGTGGGTTCCAAGATGGCTGTTGTGGCCAAGAAGGAGGCGTAAAAGGAACCCATGTCCAAGAAGCAGGCTGATTTCCTTGTCTGTTATATGTGCCAGAGTTATTTTTGTTGTTGTCAGAGGAAGGCTTGTAAGAGTTGCCTCTGTTATTATTATTGCCCTTGCCACGGTATTGCTTTCCACGACCTCCGGAGTTGCGGTTGCTGTAGCGAGAAGGTGCAGCATCAGGAGACCGATTTGGAGCGGCAGAGGAAACAGCAGATTGTGTGTGGAGGAGGGTTGACTCGGCACCAGTGTTTTTATTGTGGCGGATTTCCTAAAGTGTGAGCATAGATCTCGCTTTGTAAAATGTTGGCAGCGGATCTAATTGTTGAATGATGGTGGCGAGACTATCGTACCCACTTGAGAGGCCTGTCACAAGGCGGAGGACCAGGCGATCCTCGCTGACCGGAGCCCCAACATTGCCGAGTTGTTCGGCTATCAGTTTCAATGCTTGGCAATAAGACGACGCATTTGGGTAATTATCCATGTGGATTTGGGAGAATTGTTGTTCTAGGTATACGGCTCTAGAGTTTTTATTGTCGTGAAAAATGTCCTTCAAGCGATTCCATGCTTCTTGAGCGGTGGCACCGGGTTTTAGAATCGTATGTAGGAGATCAATGGATATCGTGCTATAAATCCATTGTTTCACGATTGCGTCGAGTCGGGACCATTGTGCATCTTTCTTAACAGTCGCATCCTTGGGTGGGATAATGTGATCGGCGACATCAAAAGCATTGGCCGCATCGAGGAACAATTCTGCCCATGAATCGTAATGAACATTCTCCATTTCTAGGGTGATTTGAATGTGGTTTTTAATGTTTGAGACAGAAAAGGCGGGATGGAAAGTAGATTGGGATGTGGAGTCGCTGCCAGCCATTTGAAAAGGGAAGGAATGGGCTCGGTGGAGAGGAGAAAAGAAGCAGGGTATGTGATGAATGTGGGGGATCGTTATATGACTGATACCATATTGGAGAATAATTCCTTGTTTGTTTCATCCATTGAAGATGATTATATATCTGTACAACATCAATGCTAATTATGGACAATGTCAATGCTAATTATGGACAATGTCAATGCTAAATGTCAATGCTAATTATTACAATGAATGTGGACATATATACATATGATCTAATATAAACATATTCAAAGCATCCTACAGTCATCCAGTGCTTTAATGTGTCACATATTATTCATATTTCTACTTGTTCTCTTGGATACTATGCTAAGCTGAGTTCACATTTCATTATTTCCACACACACTCAATACAATAGGTTAAACCAAAAAACAAATATACAAAGTATGGTGTAAAACAAAAAAATAACACACCAGGTAATGTGATCAGCAAATCAAACTTTACAAAATCTACAATCAAACATCTTTAGCCCTCACAGGGTGAAGTATGTCACACCAAATAAAATTGATGCATTGTCTGTTATCGTTGAAAACAAGCCTACTTTAGTACTTTTGCAAGAAGCAAGTGCAACCGGCTAACTTCCTACATTTTTCTTGTGACTTCATGATTTCTTATTGAGTATCCTCATTCACATTATTTGTTCATTCATGCCTTAAAAAGTTTAAGACACCTCATTATTCTTCCTGCATGATGTATAATTTTTTTTACCTCCCTTCAAATTGAAGTACAAAACATTAACTTTCTACAAGTTAATGATGCTCTGGTGCATGATGATGTTCCTCTGAGTTGTCATCTACAAGTTAATGTCACTCTCGCTGTCCTTCAATTCAAATTGAAGCACAAAACATTAACTTTCCGTACTTTAACTCACAAGACTCAATATTGTATCTTCCATCAGTTCTGCAAGAATGATGTCACCCATTTCAAAACCAACTATTTCAGCATCGAGTCGAAGGTCCATCCACGTTCCATTTCTCGCCATGTCTTTTATGACAATTTGTTCCAAAGTGTGCGGTGGGGGCAAAGGAAGGACATGCCAACACACTCCTTCCCAGACCTTGAGAATAACCTTTTTCATATTTGGAGTTGGCCTTATACTAGAGTTTACAAATGATACCCAAGGTGAGACTCCAAAGTAATGCCAACAAACCTCCATGAGAACCTCGTTTATACAATCAAATAAGAGCTTCTGTTCATGGCAAAGCATGTTTGAGAAGAACTCTACCTGATCAAACAATGAAGGATCTAGTATCTTGTTTGAGGAAAGACATTTCATCAATAGTTGATCTTGTGTCAAGCCAGCGGCGTGGATGACAGCATTTATGTAGTCATATATCAATTCGTTTTGTTCAAGACAACATTTTTCTCTGTCGAATCGATCCACTGGTGAAGAGTCGTGTTCCTCAAATCGAATTTGTAGTGGCTGTACTCGCAGTTTAACTGAAAATCATGAATGAATGTGTTACGAGATTAAATTTGACAAGGTAAGTGAAAAGGTTAGTTGGTTTTTCTAAAACACTTCAAACTTTTCTCTATCTGTAGGGAATATCTTGTTAAAAATATTACTCCCTCCGTTTCAAAATGAATGTAGTGTAAGGTTTTTACGCACATATTAAGAAATCCAATGATTAGAAGAAAGGGAATGGTAATTTTACCAAATTATCCCTATCAACTATTGGTTTCTTTACTACTATCATAAATGCAAAGTAAAAGTAATGTTTTGGGAGTAGTGTAGTGTATATAGGGGTACGATTGGAAATGTGTGATTAATATTTCATTGAAAATCAAAAGTGACATTCATTTTGAAACAAATTGTTTTCCCTAAAGTGACACTCATTTTGAAACGGATGGAGTATTTGAACTTTAAGAGCATAGCCAGAGGGTCCTCAAGGTTCTAGGGCAAGAATTTTACCAGTCTGACATGTGGAGTAGCCAGGGTCATCATCGGAGAACGGTATATCGAGTACAGATACAGGACTTGGTCGACCAGATACATCTGTACTACTTTCTAGCTCTTCAATTTTATTTGTGATGGAAGAGTGAGAAGGGGATGACAGTGGAGATGATGGTTGATTCTCTTCTTTTACATCCTGTAAAAGAATCAAATAATAATTTACTTTAAACAAAATCTTAAAGTTAAAGAGGCTTTGAAAGAAATTTTAAAGGGGTCCATTCTAACTTATTATACTTCTGGAATTATAGCCAAGTTGTCTCCAAATCAATGATTTAAATTAACATATAATGAAGCGAGTGAAATTACCTCATTCAAGCATTCAGAACATCTACCATCATCAGGAATTTCTGCAATATCATGATTTTGTTGGTCCTTCCTGGCTATACAACCATTTGGATTCGAGGACGATTCCAAAACATTTATATCTTTTGTGAATTCTACATTACCTGCACAAAAATTAAGAAAGGATAAATGAAAGGATATAAGTAAATGTACGCAAGAACACACAGACTAAAGTTTATCATAGTATCTATAATTTGAATCATGTACTTTGAACTAGTACCTTCAGCAACTATCTCATCTCGAACAGGATAGCCTGCTTCAGGAGTATCTACATGACCAAGATCATGCGAGAAAGTTGACTCTGACTTAATTTCTAGTACTTCATTAGATCTTTCATTTTCACCACAAACACTTGACTGGTTTGCTGAATTACTTGTTTCCTGATCTGGTTGATCAATAGAGGTTGCGTCCTTGGGTGATAAGTGATCCTCATTATCCTCCAAAGTTCTATCTGAAGATGAAAGTCTTGAATGTGCAGTCGCAAGATGATGCTCCAAATTCCCTCCAGGACTCCCAAGAGGAGAGAAGTTGTACTCAGGAAGAGATAGTATTCTGCCAAGGGTTTTAGGAATCTGGCTGCTAGAAATGCCTGTATTCTCATCTCCATTATCTAGCATCTCAGATAAATGTTTCTTAGCCTCAATGTATATGTTCGAAACCTTTTCCTTCGAAGAACCACTTTCACGTTCCACATTAAATTTGGAATCTTTCATTGTACCAGTCTTGTTTCCTTTCACAACATCAAACATAGGTCTTGCAATTTTTTCAGTGAAGAAACGGTCTTTATTAGGAGATCTCATTCCAAATTTATCTTTACCAACGGTTTTGCCTCTGGAGCCGTTGTTTTCACGTTCAGCATTGAGTTCGTGGTTTCCATGCTTCTCCTTTCCTATAACATGTTTTAATTTCCTTTTTATCTCCGTAAGGGAAAAATGTGAACCAACTCTCACAGAAGAAGGACCTTTGTAATGGACAATATCACGAGAATCAATCGGTGAAGCAATGTTGCTTTCACTTTTTGAATTTTGCATGCCTGTTGGTGCAGGTTTCAAAATGACAATTCTATTTGGAACCTCAGTTTCTGCATTTTTATTTGTTGGAACTTTCGATGGAGACTTTACCTTTTTCCAGAAAAATTTACGATGCTTGCGGCTGACAATCTCCCTAGTTTGTTTTAGATTGCAGAGGTCTTGTTCGGTGAAGTTGGAATTAGCAACAGAATTGTATTCTTTTTCAGTTTTCCCTTGAGCATTCTCCAATTCCTGAATATATTTCAGTAAATGTGAATTTGGATCTTGTAGAAGTTTTAGAAACAATTCCTTATCCGAGCTTATAACCTGAAGTGTTTCCATTAGTTCATTTGAACAAAGGAATTTTTTATCCTCTACCATATCTTTCCCATTCAATATCTTTTGATTCACAAAATCATGAATTGCATCTCTTGCAAGCTCTTCAGAATTGACATTCTTTTGGTTTGATTGATCATGAATTTTACTATTATCGTCGTCATGCATCAAGGAGCAAGCACGTTCAATTTGACAAAAATCTTCCATTATCTTGTCCAAATCAATATTATCTTTTGATTGTTGGTTTGAGTGCTGATTATGTGGGAATTCTGATTTCAAAGTTGCACTCGGATCATTGGTGTCCATATCTCGGCTTTTCTTGCGAGATTTTCTTTTTCTTTTAGAATCTGTCTTCAGGGAATCTTCAGACCCGAAATCGGTTTGCTTTGATTCTACAACATTATTACTTTGATCCTTTATTTCATCCTGGTCAATGAACATCTCTTCTTCTATGAGTTTCTTCACACTAAGCTTGTCTGCATCAGTTGCCACTGTTAGTCTCTTACTCTCTCCTCTGTCCTGAAACATAGACGATCCTGTTATATCAGCACATGATTATGCATAATGTAAGGAAATCATAATCTAACACAACTTGTGCTCTATTTTTGTTTTTTAAACTTCAAATTTTTAGTTGAAAGAAAGAAAAAGGATCCAGAGTTGGATAATCATATGGATGAACAAACTTACCAAATTGCCTTGATATTCCTCATCCAAATTGCTCAACGCCTCAAATTTGTTCTTGGTAAGTACAGCACCTGTAGAAACAAAAATATAAAAGATTAACGATTGTGATGATTATTTGCAATGAAAGCATATTATGATGAACGTTGTGAACTCAAACATTGAGTGATATGCAGACATCACACATGGCACAATTACTTCTAAAACAGAATGTATTCCTGAAAAGATATGCGAAAAAACACAAAAGTATATCAAGATTTTCAAGTCCAAATTGTTTAGCACAGCCACATTTTATTATATATTTACAAATTATTTGGATATAGACATATGCTTGTAGATATAGACATATGACAAGAGCAAAGTTGACAAATTATTTGGTAGTAAAAAGTCAGACATTGATTTCATCAAAACATTACCAAGAGCATGCTTGTTGTTGTGCCTCTTATCAGCAATCAACCTCCGAGTAAAGCGGGCATGGCGAAAATCAAACATACTAATAAATCCCCACATACAACCAGACTGATCTTTCTCATACTGCACAGGGAATCTTTGAGACCTCTTTGCCATATTGAGATTATTTGGATTTGGCACAGTTGACTTCCTTCTTTAGAATCTGTTCTCTTTTCCTTTTCCTTGGGATGCTAAGACGGTAATCTAGGCCTTTTGTTGATTTTGATTATGTTCAAACAACACTCCTCAGTGGTACAATCTTGCATAACCTGATAAATGGACAAACACATTCAATAAACAAATGCCTTAAAAGTCTTAAAAGTGATCCATTATCATAGTTTGTGAAGAATACCCTAACAAGAAGGGACAATAATGCAATAAATACATGCAGACCAATCTAATTCTTCATGCTAACAAGTTAGTTTAAATAATCTGATTCAAAAAACCTTGCCACATGATTAAAGAATTTAGGCTCAATAACATACTCCCTTAGGACTTAAATATAAGCAAAAAAGTACATGTTTCTGATCCATATTCGGTCCATATTTGACCGAATTCTGCTTATATTTAAGACCGGAGTAGTATATAGTTTGGTCATCTGAATCATCAACTCCTCAAAACATAAAATTGGGTTAGAAAATGGAACAAGATGAAACTAAATCAAGTTAGAAAGACAGAAAATAATGGCAACTAACACTAAGTACCTATTGTTCAAGCTGAAAGAGTAAAAGGTAAAGATGTAGCTTGATGAGTTCACTTACAAAGCATCAAGGAATTCCAATTTCATTTCCTAAGTTTCACAATTGAATGAAGCTATCTAGCTGGAACAATACAAACTTCTTTTGGTGAGAAAGGTATCAATATTCAATGCCTTTTTTCTTCATGCATAAGCCTTAATTAACTCAAATTTCAAAGAAAAAGCTGAAAAATTCAATTATCCACTCTTTGCAACAGATTTACAGCTCAAAAGTTCAGAGATTCCAACTCAACTTTCTTCCAATATAGGAAAAAAATAAGTAATGATTAAACTTAATGGAAAAGTTTTATAATCACAAAATAGAAAAAAGCTTCAAATACACAAAAGATTGACACCAACTCAGATAAAACTCAATGATTTTTGCATAACAGAATTGATGAATGCAAGCAATGAAAAATATAACTTTATGGTGGAATTTTGCTACAAATTTAGCAGAGACTATAGACAAGAAAAATGAAGGATTTTTTCAACTGGGTTTGTTTTTGACAGCCAAAAAGTGAAGAAAAATGGAAACATGCACCGACCCAGCATTGAAAAAAAAGGGAACGAAAAAGCTAGAGAGAGAGAGAGAGAGAGAGAGAGAGAGTGGGGGAAGGTGTTGTTGAAGAAGACAGGGTTTGGTTATGTTGAAGGACAGACAGAAAAAGAAGAAAGAAGAAAAGGGCACTAACACTAAGGTATCCTACGTATGTTGGGTCCACACTCCACATATAGTTTTTGTATTTTCAACGATGTCATTGTAATTTGATTCAACTCAACAAAAATGTTTATTACATGCAATTATGTATATTTTGGTGTCAACATGATATTATCCGAGCGTACCTGCAGATATTTATCATAGGAATCGGATCAGACTGCAATCTATAACAAAACTCTTCCATGTAAAAATTAACATTCTTGCATTGCTAGCTATGATTGTTTGATTAGAACTTGATCTTTGGTTAAACCTCTTATCATCTTATTTAAATGTTATTCGATATGCAATGTGTATACATAGTAAATTTTGAAGATTATTATTACAAAATATTTATGTTAAAATACCAAAAATACCCCTAAAATACTTTTTTCCAGTTATTCCTTTTGTTTTTATTTCTCAATTTCACCCTCAAAAGACACTAGAAATTTGATTTGAATCCTCTAGGGAAGAGATTTTTAACTTTAATTTAATGAATATAAAAAAATTATACGTATATCTAATTATCGGGAGGAAGCCCCTAATATGTACCTCTTTTTTTAGGTTCGCCTATGATCCATAATGGATGACCGGCAATATTGGGTAGAAATCACTTTAGTTATTTTTGTGGTGTACAAGGTAGAAATCACTTGTAATCTTATATCTAAGAAGTGATTTTCATTTGTGTAATTTTGTTCTTTAACTAGAATAAAATTGACAGCTTCGTCAGTGTTTTCTCTGATTTGCGGATTCGAAGCAAAATGGCTTTTTGAAACTAGATTTCTTGAACATGCACCAATTTTTATTAGAGATAGATGGGTCAAAGGAGAAAACTGGTTTCAACGACAAAGGATGAAGTGTGCAATGTGAAATGAAGATGTAAACCAGAAAGAAAGTGTAGGTACTCACTCTTGTCGGTGATTTGGTAAGGACCATGGGTGGACCGAAAAAAAAAGTTCCATGTTAGGGGCTTCTCTGGTCATCTCTTATATCTTATCCTTCTATAATTTTGTTTTATTAGTTTGTAAATTATCTTAATGAATATTTACATTTTTTTTAAAGACTTAATGACTATTTACATGAAAATATGTGTTGATATATGTTGCAACTATTTCATTTGATTATTAGTGGGATTCATTATCTGATTATTAGTGGGATTCATTTTTAAAGTATGAGACTCACATAAATTTCATTCAATAAAAAAATGAGTGTTAGATACGATGTTAAAAAAAGTGTTTATAGAACTCATCTTATAGATAAATTATCGAGATTGAAATATAGACAAATTTGATTTGAATCTAAGAGCTCCCTAGTTGCTGCTCAAAAGTGCATTCATAGATAAAGCCTCCTCTCCTTTAATTCTTTCTCCGTAAAAAAAAAGAGGTTTAAGAGGGGAGTGAACTGTAAAAATGAACGCCACTTTTAACCAAATGTGTGAGCTTTTGTGCTTTTCATACCTTTAGAGGGAGACACTATCATTATAGATTCATATTCATATACAGGCTCCCACCATATGCTAAACTAAAAAGAATGAAATCTGTCGAAAAAATAAACTATTAAATGAAACTCAAAAGTAGACTAGAAAGAATAAAAATTAAACTGATTTTTTTTTTAAAACTTATATTGATTCTCTAACTAAAGTTGAAGACATATGAAATCGTTTCCACACCAGAAACAAACAAATGTAATCATAGATCAATATAGTTTGATGTTTTTATTCTATTTATTTAATCATTTTATAAAAGACAATTGATTATACATATTATAATAATTATTAATGTTTCAATTAATAGTTATAATTTGCACTTTACCTTAAAATTTTGGTGTGATCTATTTTAAAAGTGGCTCATACATGATTGACTTTGCCTATAGTGGAGGATATCTTTTGAAATAAGAAAAAAAAGTACACGTGCTTATGTCTTCAAACAATTAGTTTTATTCACACAACTTCTTTGTTATATTAATTCATCTATACCAAAATTAAACTATTTTGTTCTCAGAACTAAACAACAAAAAAGAACTAAATCTGTTTAGTTCACTCAATGGAATAAATTTTCAATCAATTTATGTTAATTCAAAATATAAACAGAAAAGGAAAGAATTTGTAATTGAGATTTCATTGACTAATTCATGCATGATCAAGCCATTACCATGATGTTTCCCCCTTAATTAACTTTTTTTTTTCATTACTTCTTGGAAAAGGTAATTCTATTTGAGGTAAGTTAACATACAAAATAAAGAGAGAATGAAAACAACTGGGGCTAGTTTCATAGAATAACAATAGTTTAATATTATAAAAGGTTATAAGAAAATATATATAAAACCTAATGGACTATTAATTTAGTAATAATAAAGACCCAATAGCTTAAGTTCAATTCTTTATTATCTAACAAATATAGTTTCCCTAGTAGGATTCACACTCGGTATTAACTTTCTTGAAACATATACATAACAAAGTCAACTTTTTATAAAGAGCTAAAAACCATTTTTTTTAAGGAATAAAGAGCTAAAACCATAAAATGCCACATTATTCAGACAAATATTTCATTAGAAACGGTTGCATTGCAAACTATGGCATTTTCCTTTTTTTTTTTTGTCATTTTCCTAAATGTTATTCTATTTGTTTATTTTACTATTTGCCTAACGACCAACATATACTCAAATAAATATATATACGAAGAGAAAATTTGGCGACTCAAATTCAAACATAAGATTTCACATAAAATATTTCCACATCAATCTACTAGACTGTAACAACAAAACTAAATGTCATTTCTATGAAAACTTTGTACAAACTTTGTAATATTCATTTTTGTGACATCTACTTATAGTAATTTTCTCTTCCACAATTTAAGAAAAGATACTTGTACAAAAAATATCAATAAATACTATATAAAAACAATTCTTTTACACAAAAATGTGTCAAAATTCAGGGGATAAATCCTTTACTGTTGTAAAATGTCAGTTAATAATCTTGATATTTTATTCCTGGGTCGAACAATTCTTGACCAAGCTATATTTACCTCATGACCGAACTCTGGAGTTCCAAGACATCCTTACCTTAAGAACCGGAGGATTAACACAAAATAGTATGAACTTTTTAATTGGATCACTTTTAAATCATTTCATTGTTAATCAATGTATACATCAATTTAATATGTTTTTGATATTTTTTTATCATTACACAATAAACAATGAGAAGAGGCCAAGATTCAAGAAATATATTTTCTTTTACTCAAAATTCAAACATTTGTTTAGAGTAAGTATCCTATGTATAAATAAGGTAAAATAGTTATTAGGGGGAAAGTGTGTATGTGGTGTGTGTATTTTTTTTGACAAAAACAAAACGTTATTCATTCTTTTAAATTGATAGAGTACATCATTTAACATCGCTAAAAATATAAAGGATGAATCTGCGAACAAACTCACAACATCCATGTTAATATCATACAACGGCAAAACACCTACAAATAATATTATAAAATTAAAGTGATGGAATACCCATGCCTTTGGATCTGCTACGTTGACGCTCAAATCATTAATTGAATGACTGGTCAATGGGAACCAAATGAATGCCGCAAAAAGATGGAAAATCAAACAACGCCGCTCAAGACAACGAACAACACAATGCCGCACCCAGACAACGAAATTACAAAAGAAAAAAACGTATATCTATATGAAATTCATTTATTTATATTGAAATAGAGAGAAAAAGATAAAGATGGGTGATTTCTGATTAAAAAATTATCCAAAACCACCCCTTCATTCAATAAAGAAAGTAAAAGAGAAACCTTGAAAGAGAAAATGTGTATGTGTATGTGTGTAATGAGATTTTTTTTTTTATTTTATAAATCACACAAAGAATTATAGTTTGACTTTCATCTAAAAAAATTATAGTTTGACTTTAATATTGAAAATTATGTTTTCTTTTTTTACAAAACTTTAATATTATGCTATTAAAGTGTTTTATACACCTATCAAACAATATACATACACGTTTATTATATTAACTAAATTATATGACAAACATAATGAAATATGTATAAGATATCTTATAATGAAATATGTATAAGATATTTTGAAAAAGCCTATGATTCTGTTGATTGGGGTTACCTAGACCTGGTAATGGAAAAAATGTCTTTTCCTGTGTTGTGGAGGAAGTGGATGAAAGCTTGTGTTTGTACTGCTACGGCGTCTATGTTAGTTAATGGTAGTCATACGGAGGAATTTCCTCTTGAACGGGGTTTACGTCAGGGTGATCCGTTGTCTCCGTTTCTTTTTCTGCTGGCGGCTGAGGGGTTGAATGTTCTTATGAAAGCTATGGTTGATTCGAGTATCTTCACTGGGTACACTATTGGTTCGGGTAATCCTACTTTAGTCTCCCATCTTCAATTTGCAGATGATACCCTTCTTTTGGGGGTTAAGAGTTGGGCGAATGTGCGGGCCCTTCGGGCAGTTTTGGTTCTTTTTGAATTGATGTCGGGCCTGAAGGTGAATTTTCACGAGAGTATGTTGGTTGGGGTCAATGTTTCTGCATCTTGGTTGCAGGCCGCAGCTATGGCTTTAAATTGTCGCGTTGGTAAAATTCCTTTTGTGTATTTGGGCTTGCCTATAGGCGGTGATCCACGTCGGTTGTTGTTTTGGGAGCCTGTGTTGACTCGTATCCGTGATCGTTTGTCTGGGTGGCGTAGTAGATTCCTTTCTTTTGGTGGCCGCTTGGTACTTCTCAAGTCTGTCCTGTCCTCTCTGCCTGTCTATGCTCTTTCCTTCTTCAAAGCTCCATCAGGTATTATCTCTTCTATTGAATCTTTATTGTTAAATTTCTTTGGGGGGGGGGGGGGGGGGGGGAGTGAGGGACCTAGGAAATTATCTTGGATTGCTTGGAGTAATATTTGTAGAAGTAAGGAGGATGGCGGTTTGGGGGTGAGGCGGACGAGGGAGTTTAACATTGCTTTGTTAGGTAAGTGGTGCTGGAGGCTTTTGGTGGATAGAGGGGGTTTGTGGTACAGGGTGTTGGTAGCTAGGTATGGTGAGGTGAATGGGAGGTTGGAGGTAGGGGCCAGAGTGCTTCTTCTTGGTGGCGGGAGGTTGTGAAAATCCGTGACGGGGTTGGAGGGGCGGACGGTGGGTGGTTTGCAGGGTGCGTCGATAGATCTGTTGGGTGTGGTTCTATGTCGTTTTTTTAGACTGATCCGTGGCTTGGTGGGGTTCCTTTTTTTGAGAGGTTTGGTCGTCTTTTTGACTTAGCTGTTAATAAGTCGATATCGGTGGCAGATATGTGTGATCTAGGGTGGGGGGTAGAAGGGGAGGCTTGGCAGTGGCGTAGACGGTTGTGGGCGTGGGAGGAGGAGTTGTTAGCAGAGCTTAAGGTTTTATTGCTTGACATTTCTTTGCAGCATAATGTTTCAGATCAGTGGAGGTGGAAGCTTGACTCTAGTGGGGGGTATTCCGTTCGTGGTGTGTACCAGATGCTCTCTAAACAGGAGTCTCTTCCGGTTGATGATGTTTTGAATTTTACTTGGCACAAACAGGTACCCTGAAGGTGTCTATCTTGGCTTGGCGGCTGGTTCAAAATCGATTGCCATCTAAAGATAACCTGGTGGCTCGTGGTATAATTTCTTTTGACGACCAATCTTGTGTGACTGGGTGTGGGGGCAACGAATCGGCTGAGCATTTATTTCTTCTTTGTCCGTGTTTTGGCCCTTTATGGAGTCTGGTTCGGGGCTGGATTGGTGTTTCATCGGTTGATCCGTCCACTGTTAAGGATCATTTTATTCAGTTTGTTTCTTCAGCTGGTGGTTTGCGATCTAGACGTTCTTTTTTGCAGCTAGTGTGGCTTTGTACCGTGTGGGTCATTTGGAATGAAAGGAATAACCGACTTTTCAACAATCAGGAGAGTACCATCTACCAACTTTTAGATAGAGTAAAAATTCATACTTTTTGGTGGGTGAAAACTTGTAATATTAATGTTCGTAATAATTCTCATTGTTGGTGGTCGAGCCCCTTTGTTTGTATGGGTATTGGCTAACCAACTCTAGGTTGCTTTGGTGAACTGTGTTTGTGAATTTTGGTGGAGCTCTGGGTTGGCACACCTTGTGCTAATTCAGACGCTCTTCATCTAGTTATATATATTCCATTTTTGCTTCTTCAAAAAAAAATAAACTCTTAAGTTTATCAATACACGTGTATATTTTCAGTTCTTTGATTTGCATTATTTTTAAATCCGAGCATTTAATTTAAATTTATATTCCTCCACTTAACTACAATTTATTTTATTCAAGTAATTTTTTTAAATAAATTTTTGTATTTTATTTTACTTTAACAATAGTTTGATTCAAATATGATTTTCAACTACTGATCAAACTTGCCTAAATTTTTAGTCGATCAGAAAGATCTGTTGAAAATCATATTAGAATAAAAATATCGTTAAAGTAAAATAAAATAAAAATGATTTTCAATTACTGTTTTTTTTTTGTGAACTAAAAATTTAGGCGACTTCGATCTAGAGGACTCACGCTAGTCATTAGGATTAGTGTTTAGTTCCATTTGTAGAGAGACCAAATTTAATTGTGGATGTATATAATTGATTATGACATGTTTGATTGTTTTTAAGTAGAGTTGATTTTGTCTTTAGAATTCATCCTAGTTGAAGTTAGGATATGTAGTTTTTTATTTTGAAATTGATTCACACACAAATTTATAGTTCAACTTATTTTTATACAAATATATCCAAACACAAATTACTTTATCTTCAACTCACTTTTAATCAAAATCAATTCTCAAAGCTCAAAGATCATTGATAGCGGCTTTAAGTGGTTACCAACTAACGATGTTCAACACCAAAAAAATACAGGAAGAAGAAGCCAATGGATTCATATCCTTTCTAAAAAAAACACGCCATATATTTTAGAGTGCAAGAATTAACATTGATAATTATCACAAAAAATAAGTAAGTTAAAATTTTGCAACATATAGATATACAATTCAGAACAAATTATAGACATGCCTCTCAGTGTGCACATTGTAGAAGTTAAATTAGCCCCACACAAATATATATATATATATATATATATATTCTAATTTAAAGTTGTAATTACCAATTTATCCATCAGTCATTTTCGATGTTACCATATTGCCCTTGTATGGCAAGTGTTTTCCAACTGTCGTATAATTTCGTTAAAATCTTTTCTTACTATATAGCAATGCTCTATATTAACGTTTTCATTTTTTCTTGACAAATTATTAACTTTTTCATCAATAATTACATTTACACATTTAAAACACACATTTTATATTGGTGACAACTGTAAAGTTCATTAAAAAAAGGTCCAATACTGAAAATGATCAATGACCAATAGTAGTAATTTGTGTTAATTATATTTAATTGAACTAAACTGTTTAAGCACGCCATAATCAATAATCATGAGTCACAACTCAAAATTCATTTTAAAATTTATACATACATTTTTTTAAGGAAACTATATACATACTTTAATTGGCCTTAAATCCATTATATTATAGTGTATCATTTTCTTTAAGAAAGTAGTATAAAATAAAAAATAAAATTAATATTTATGCAAGTCATATAAAACCTATCTACTCAAAAACGATACAAGTTTTTTATATGAAAAAACAATACTCCTATACTGCTTCTGTTGCAGAAGCATATCTTAATACCAAGTGGGGACATGTTTTTATAGGTGTGAAGGCATGCTGAGATTAATTTTAGCAACATGTGAGAAGCAGTTGGGCCTAGAAATAGCTAACTTTGGGTCCACATTTATTTTTCCTTTTCGGGTGTAATTAATTCTTCGAGGTAATGCTAACTAGTGTTTGGGTCACAGATTAAAAAAGTAAAAAAAGATTAAGTTGAAAATGATGTTTTTTAAGTTTTTGAGAAATTGATTAGACAACTTTTAATATACTTACTATATTTGATTTTTCGAGGCAGATACTTGTTGGCATTTCCCAATTGTTTAATCTATACCTCTATGAAACAAAAGTAAGTGATACTTGTATTGTAGTATTACCCCCTCTGCAAGCTGGGGGCACTTCAATTAATATTATGCATGGTTTTCATAATGGTAATAAAAATTACATAGCAAAAAATAAAATAAAAGTCATCCTATTAATTAAAGGGTGCAATTCTTTTTCATTTCTAATTGTACTTTAGTGATGGATATACATGGTGGTTAATTAGTCATGAATAAATTAAATGGATAGAATAGTACTTAACAAGCAATCAATTATCTATGTGTCATATATATTTTGTTCTCACATGTAGCACCTGTATCATAGTTCTGGAATCTATTGGAGTCATCAATAGAGTTTTGTTTTGAGTAATTGGAAAAGATCTCAAGGGTTATATCTTTGGGACCACAAGACATGGAATCTAATTTTATGTCTAACTCATTAGTTACACATATATTGTGAAATCATGACTTGGAGAAAGGGATAGGATACCTTGTTTTTGCATACAAATTAGGCAATAATTATTTTTCAGCGTCTGAAGTAGAATTCATGCTGAATTAATACTAAGGAATGCTACGTACTCACTTCATTTTATCATTATAGTTGGTATATGTGTATTGGAATGAGAGAAATAGGGAAGACATATAGTGAGGGAGAAGAGAGGTTATGGAGAGGTGGTAAAACTCTGTTAGGTAAGAAGAAAAGTGACAAAGAGAGATTAAAATATATAAGTGAGAACAAACCAACCAGTTTAATCGGTTGAGACTGAGAATTGACCATATTGTGGGTTGATTTAGTTTCGATTATATTATAGTTTGGTTGAACCAGATTGAACAACAATTGATTCAACCAATTTTAAATTTTTATTTAAATTTATTTATTCTCCTACTTTTTGAATACTTTTTCCTTTTTTATTTATTTGTCATCTCGTTCAAACCGTGGTTAAACTGATTAAAAAATTAAATCGTGATCCAAAAGACTCATTAGTTGGATCTTCCCTTCGGTTTTTTAAAACATTGTTTTACGACTTTAAAGAAACAAATGAGAGAATGAGTGTTTTTTTTTTCTCTTCCTATTATACCTCCAACTATTTTTGACGATTATTTAGAAAAAAAGAACAACTAATTCTTCCAGGGTCATAATGGGCTCGGAGATCATCACATTGGACTTTTAGCAATCACATAAGTGTAATTAGGCACCACATCTTAATCCAAAATTACTTTAAGATATTAATCTTACGGGTCCTCTAACTTATATATTGCTTAACATATATTTTTTCGTCTAATGTTATAAAGACTCTTACTCACACTTGATATACCAACAATCTCTCCCTCAAATGTGAGTTCATCCATTCTTATGAGTATGCTCCATCTCAAACAAAATCTTCTTTATCCACTTACACTTGAACTGTTGCTACATACTCCATCAATGGGGCGTGCTGCCTGAACTGTTGGACTCTTTTTGCATTTTTTTTCTTAACTTTATTCTCTAAATCAAACATATGAATTGTTGAGAGTTAATTTAAGTTAAATTAGTCAAAATAATGAGATTACTTGAAGTACAAGTAATATAGTGATAGAGTTAGAAATTCGGTTATGACAGTTGAAAGTTAGTTAGAGTAGTTTGTTACTCATTGTGAGAATTTGTAGCTTTATTTGAGATGTATAAATACCTAATACGTGAAAGCGAATAATACAATCCATTTGATACACTTTGTGTGTGAATGAACTAAGTGAATTGTTCTAAGTTCCAACATGAATAATTCATAATTACTTAAGTTAAAACAACAACAAAAATATAATAAAAATTATATAAATGGGGGCAACTTTGAGAATTTTTATATATTTGTATAATTGAATTAAATAGAATGATTTGTCTAACATGTGCAAATTTGCATATTTAGCGTGTGGCATGATAACTATACCTTTTGGTTGCACTATTTGTAGCATTGGTGATGCTCTAAACACAATCACTTATTACTGTGTGAGAAGCATGGTAGATTTGTGAAAACGGTCATTTCATTTCTATAACTTTCCCTCAAAGCCATATAGAATATAATTAAAGGTAAAGTGAAGGGCTGGTGGGGTGGGTGCATGACATATGATTGAGGACCACAAAGAACTTAAACATAAACACTCACTCCTAATAATTCCATTATTCATGTACCAAATATTTCAATCTTAGTTACATGCATGGTAGAGACATGTAGCAATTTCACTTTTCATATCCCAATTCTTGAATATGAAGCAAGAATTCTGGTAAAAAGATGTGATTGCCTCTGCCTTAGAAAATGACCATATGCATGCATATGTTAATGGGATTAGGGATGGCAGATTATATTAATGATGATTTATGTTGTGGTGGCCTGGTGGGTGAGGGTGAGGAGCCACATTCATTCAAATTGTGATTATGTTAATTAGGAAAAAAAGAAGTCATTTCTTACAGAATTATCAATCTATTATATGTACTTGTCTAATTTGTTTGGCAGTGTTTGTATTTGTACAGAGGACAAAAAAGGTGGTAGTTAACATGTTATTATGTGACTTGTTGTAACTGATGGTCTATAATATTTATTTTAAAAAATAATTGATATGCCATTTTTGTAGCATTAAAGTATTAAAAGTTGAAGGTCAACCTAGTAAAGAGTGGTCGTTGTTACTTGTTAAACTTATTAAATTTTGAAAATTCATTTGCACCAAAAATAAATAAATTGAAAATTCACAAAGAATATGAAAAAGGCTCCTTACATGATATATAAAATGTTCAAAAAAAAGAAAAGAAATTATAGTCTTTTTTATTTGAGGGGAGAGTTATCGTCTTGTTAATCCTATAAACTTTTACAAGCCTTATGAGATGCATATTATCTACTTAATCAATTATTAGACTGCAATGCATAAAAGAAAAAAACATTCGACTACGATGTCATGTTTAACACATATTTCATCAAAACCCAATGTTTTTAAATGTTAATATCTTCTAAAAACACACACAAATTTCTTCTATATATGTTAGCTTTTTTCCTTTCTCTTTCTTGGATAACATCTTCTATATGTTTATGTAGTCGACTTCATATATATTTTCTCATACAACTAATTAATGCCAGAACTTTTAAATTTTTGGCTAATAGTAGTTGGTGGGCTAACTCCATCTAACGTCTTTAAGCATTGGATTCTCCCTGCCTGCCTCTTTTATACATGCTATGGAAGAAAAATAAAAGTAAAATCAACAACCATAGTTGCAATTATGGATAAATAAATATTTAATAAAAAAAGCTATGGGTAAGTATCCATTCGATATATGGTAATAGCTATGAGATTTTACAAATTCAAACTTGACATGTTCCTTTTGAAAAGCATAGTCCTCAAGATATATCAAATTGTCATTTAGAATATCGATGCAACATTTATTATTTTTCTCCACTAATATTATACTCCCTCTTTCTTTAATTATAAACTCCCTTTGAAAAAAAGTCTAGTCCCTAAATATAACCCCCTATACAAATTACTAGGTGCATTTATAATTTTTTTCTTAAACATACCCTTAATTAATACTACTACCTTCGATCCTTTTTAATTGTCACTTTTTAACATTTTACACAAACCAAGGCAATCAATAAATGTTACTACTATTAATACAATAATTTATATTTTTACTAGAATAACCTTATTCATTTAATGTCTCATTTTATATATTTCTCTCGCCACAATAAATAACTAAGGGTAATGTTGGTAAAACAACATTTATTGTTGCATTGAACTTTGAAAGTGAGAGTTAAATAGGAACAAAAAATTCCTTCAAAATGGACACTTAAAAAGGAACGGAGGGAGTACTAACTTGCATTGGAATATGAAAAGTCAAATTAAATATACATACAAACAAACAAAGTACAATTTAGTAAAATTCACAGACAAACTAGACAGGCTTAGTCCCTCCATCCCTTTTTATAGGAGCAGTTTACAAAAAAAAAATTGTCCCTAAATATAAGATCTTATACACATTCCTAGATGCATTGATTACTCTCTTTCCAAATATACATCTTATTAATACTACCAATTTGTCTGGTATATGAAAAGTTAACATTAAATATATATTTAATTAAGGGTAATCTAGTAATAGTCATACATATTTGTGACAATTTTATTATTCCAACAACTTTTCTTAATACATGTGATTTTTTGTAAACTACTTCTATAAAAAGGGACAAAGGGAGTATAATAAAGGACGGAGGAGTATCTTTATTTATTGAATTCCACTCTACTCACTACAATTAATAATAAGAGGTATTTTAGTAAATTATACTAATTTTACCATTAAAATCAAATTAACTAATCATTTTCTTAAAAACCGTGTACAACTCTAAAACGATTATTAAAATGAGACTACTCTATTATATTGTTGAAAAAGACAAAAAAAAACGTATCCAACTTTCAATTTTGTTGAGTCCAAAAAAGAAAAGGTAAGTACTGTATCCAACATTGAGCATTCATGGGTTACACAAAATTTGATTGAAGTTTGGTGACCATGAAAAATTGCAAAAATTTCAGTAAATTGATTGGCAAAGATGTCTACTTTTAATGTGGGATAGTCTCTAAAACGATGAAGGAGGAACCTATAAGGGACAAAATTGTTAAACCTACGAGTTCAACCTAGTCAATATTATATTCTTGAGTTTCTTCTACTTTTTGTTGAACAAATTGTATCCAACAACTATTCCAAAACTCACCTAACACACCCGATACCTTTATAGTCTGCGTTCCCGACCTTATCAAGTGAAAATTAGAAAAGCGGGATGCCTTAATATTATAGTTTCACAATAAGACAAACCAGCTTACATTAATAAAATAGGGTTAAACAAACTTTCTAACAACTAATTATCATCCATTAGAATTTGGACGGTACCTATTGGAGTTGCCGAGAGACCATGACAAATTCTACTAAAAGCATTTGGGGTCATGGTTGATGTGTACCTTCATATTGATTAAGAATAAACTTCTAAATTATAAGAGTTTAGAATTTTCCAATTTCCTAATGATACCTAATGCGATAAACACATTTTCTGTATACAATTTAATTCTTTTTTATTTATTTTTCAATTATGTATATCGTAATAAGAAGGATGGAGACATCTCAGGTTCTTATATGTAAAATGGGACATAAGCCATTTAATTATTTTGGACTTTTAATTGGTGCTAATTCGAGAAGGGAGTATTTTTAAGATCTTATAATCACTAGGATCAGAAAACTTCTCTCTGGATGAAAATAACGAAATTTATTTCTGAGAGATTATCTTGTTCTTCTTATGGTTGTCTTGTAAGTGTTTTGGGTTTACTTCATTTCTTTTTTCAAGACTTCTACATATATTATTTCTAAAATTAAATAGCGAGGAGGCTAGAAAAGTTCAATAGGTTAAGTGGGATCAAGTGTGTCTAGCTAGAGAAAAAGGTGATTTAGGTATGTGTGACATCTAAACTTATAATCATAAATTGTTAGATAAATGGTGTTAGAAGTTGAGGTAGAGAAGAATGGTTTATGACTTAAAGTTCTAGCAAAAAAATATATGGACCGCTAAATGGTGGTGTGGCTATGGGTTAAAGTAGAGATTCATTGTGGTGGGAATATATTCAAAGGGTAGGGGACAAGTTTCAAATGACCAAGGTAATTGGTTTTCGATAAACTTTGGAAAGATGTTTGGCGATGTGAGAGATACATTGTTTTGGCATGACTCTTGTGTGAGGGGTTATGTGGTGTTATAGGATCACTTTAGTAAATCATATAGTTTTGCAATTGATAAAAATGATTTTGTTGTCGATATGATGATGAATAATGTTCAATGGGGAGGGTTTATGTGAAGTTTGAAGCGTAGACTGTTTCATTGGGGGGGCAGTGTTGGTTCTAGAGTGTACTTTGTTGGCTGATAATTTTATTTTGCAGGAAAACACACTTGATAGGTGGACTTGAGAAACATACATGGTGACAAAATTTCAATCAAAGAAACCTATCTAATGTTGCCGTTCTAGACGAGCAACGAGAAGTTCCCTTTATGTGATCTTGTGTGTAATAAAGTTGTTTTGGTGAAGCTTTGCCTATCTGTGTTCATGTTGTTACAAAATATAGACTTCCTTCAAAGGATAATCTTGTACGCCGTGGAACAATTTCGTTGAACATACATTATGTTAGTAGTTGCGGTGTACCTGAAACTTCTCGTCACTTAATTTTGGAAGGTTCATTTTTTTACAATGTTTGGAATCTAATTTTGGATTAGATGGGTATTAGTTTTGTTATGTCAAATACTTTACCTAAACTCGCTTTGTCTTTCCATAGTTTATATGGAATTGTAAGGTGTATCTTGATTTGATGCATTTGATTTGGATGTGTCGCGTCGAATTTCGGATATCAAGCTATGGATAAGCGTTGACTCACTAATTTTAAATCACGACTGAACTTTTAATTTTTCGGGGAAAAAGGAAAAAAAGTTCTAAATTACCTTGATAAAAGAGATTTTGGGTTCGGGAATCGATTATGCGAGGGGAAGGTATTAGCACCCCTCACATCCGTTGTACTCAACGGGACCCATTAGTTGGTTTAGCGTTTAATTGTGTTAGTTTGTTTGCCGAATGTTTGTAAAAAAAAAAAATAAATGAGAAGTGATTAAAAGATAATAAACCCTAAATAAATAAAATAAACAAGAAGAGAAAAGATTAAAAGAAAAAAAAAAAGTTTTTTATTAATGTGCTTGACAAGAGTTCAATCTTGCTCCTACGTATCTCCCGGTGCGATGGAGAATTCAAAGCTTACGTAGTTCTTTGTAGCAAATATTTGTGTGTAGGTTGATTTTAAACGGAGGACGAATAAACGAAAGCGAAGTGTTTACCTCGTTTCCGAATATTCGGGGAAGCATCGGGTGTCTACCCAAGTTTTCCTTTTTCACTCACAAAAAGAAAATTGTTTTTTATGTTTTGGATCTTTTACTTGGAGTTAAAAGAAAATAAATGTGATAAAATAAGCTAAACGCGAGAAAATAAAAAACGATCGTTGGATTAAAAAAAAAAGATTTTTTTATTTATCATGGATTGAACTATATAAAAAAACAATGCATATTTATATATATATATGTTCCCAAATGTATATATGAATGATATAAAGAAAAGATGCAAAATAAAATGAACAAAAAGAAATAAGTAAATAAAAAGTAAATGCATGAGATAAAATGATAGGTAAATAAATAAATGAGATGTAAAAAACAATAAAACACTAAAAGGAAATAAATAATAAGAAAAAAATAAAATTTGCAAAGAAAATAAAAGAAATAAAAATTTGGGAGGTGTAAAAATTAAAACTGGGGGGTGCTAGTAGTAGAAAACTAAGTCTGATTGAAAGAAAAGGCCCAAAATGCATTGGGCCTGTGTAAATTAATCTGGGCCGTCTGATTAATCAAACGGCCCTGATCTGATCACAGGGTAAAGAAAGCCAGGCCGTATGATCTAAAATCAAAGGGCCTGGAGGGCGTGGGTGTACGCTAACGCGTACACCCTGTCACACCGAAACAGGGAGGGGTATTTAAACCCCCTCCCTTCACAATTTTCTCATTTCACTCATTCACTTCTCTCTCTTCCTCTTTCTTCTCTGCCTGGCCGAACCACTCTCCTCTCTCCCTCCTCCTTCTTTGCTCGCCGGAAAGGTATTCCGGCGTGGTGGCCGCCGGCCCACGCGGCGGCGCCACCGCGCCGGAGAGTTAAAACCTCTCCTTTTTCAAAAATAAACACACTTTCTCACATCCTTTTCTCCCCTAAACACAAATCCGGCCTTGTTTTCTTCAAAATCCTTACCAAAATTCCTAGATCTAGGTTTTAAAAATACGAAAAAATTATCCCTTTTTTACCTTGTTTTGTTCGGTTCTGTTGGCCTTTCTTTTTGCTCTTGCGTGCGTGTGTGTTGTTTACGTGTTTGTGTGTGTGCTGTGTGTGTATGCTTGCGACGTGAAGGGTTTGTGTATGGTGGGTATGCGTGAGTTTTGGTTATGGCTTGCTGGGTTGTGGCTGTGTGCGTGAGTGAGGGTGGCGTACGGGTTGGCTTGGTGTGTGTGTGGTTTGGTGTGAGTTCTGTGCGAAAATGGTGTGTTAGGGAGTTGTTGTGTTTTGTTGAGTTGCTGTTGTGTTGCTGGGTATTGGGTTTTGTTAGCTTAAAAAAGTTGCTGAGATGTGTTAGTGTTTATGTTGCTGGAAATGTTTGAGTTTTGAATTTCTTCTCTTAAATTTTTCTCTCAAAAATTCTGTCTCTTAGAATTTTTTCTCTGTGTTTTTCGTGTTCTGGTGGTTCTGTTAAATAGAGGCAAATTAAGCTGCTTGTCAGCTTAATGACTCATTTAACTTGCAAGTTGATCTGGTTTTTTTGGATAGGATTTTGAGCAAGCATTTATGTGGGAAGTGATCTGCTGGATTTTTGCAGGTGATTTTGTGAGGATCTGGGGATTGTGATGATGATTTTGGATAGAATTTGAGGATTTGTGATGATGAAAAACCCTGTAAAAAATGGGGCGCCCCTGCCACTGTTGTTGGACTGTTGACTTGGACTTTGGACTTTTTGGACAAAAAAATGAAAATAATAATAATAATAAAAATAATAATAATAATAATAATAGTAAAATAATAAAAATGATAATAATAAAAGAATAAAAATTAATGATAATAAAAAACTAAAATTAAAAATAAAAGTAAAAAGTGATAAAAAAATAAAATTAATAAACGAAACAAAAATTGACATGAGGTATTTTAAAATACCTCCCTGCCGAAATTTCGTCTGAAACGACGAAAATTCTCGGCCTTTTAAAAAAATGCGTAAAACGAGACAATAAGTAAAACGAGACGAAAATGGGTCAAAAAATGGGGTATGACAGATGCCCCTATTTAAGTTTCTTCGCTACGGAGATTAAAAGCGAAATTTTGATTCGACGGGTCGAAGAAACTTAAATACAGAGTACACCATTTTTTGACCAATTTTGGACAGTAAAACAATATGGATGCGATGCCATGTATGCAATGTTATGAATGCATGTGATGCAAGTATAAATGCAAGACGGCAAAGATGACCTGATTGGGGATAAACAGAGACAAAGGGATACCCGGGTTCGTTAAAGAAACGGGATCCAACTCTATTGGGGATAGTGTTCCACTGGGGAAAAGAGGTTATCCGTTTGGGTTATTGCCGAACTGTTCACTGGGGAGAGTGGGCAATTAACCACGGGAACCAAAAGGGGTAAAATGTCAGCTGTTCGGGTTGTTGCCGAACTGCCACTGACGACAAGGATTGAATGTAAAGGTCAGCTGTTCGGGTTGTTGCCGAACTGCCACTGACGACAAGAAATAAAATGTCAACTGTTCGGGTTGTATTCCGAACTGCCATTGACGACAAGAAAGTAAATGTCGCGTCAACTGTCCGGGTTGGTTACCGAACCGTTCATTGACGATAAAAAGGAAAGACATGTCAACTGTCCGGATTGGTTACCGAACCGTTCATTGACGACAGGAAATAAAAAAACATGTCAACTGTCCGGATTGGTTACCGAACCGTTCATTGACGACAGGAAAATAAAAAACATGTCAACTGTCCGGATTGGTTACCGAACCATTCATTGACGACAGGAAATGAATGTCAACTGTCCGGGTTAAATTCCGAACTGCCACTGAGGATAAGAAAACAAAGGATAAAAGTCAGCTGTTCGGGTTAAATTCCGAACTGCCACTGGGGATAAGAAAACAAAGGATAAAAGTCAGATGTTCGGGTTAAATTCCGAACTACTGGTGAGGAAAAAAAACTAGAGTAAACGTCAATCGTTCGGGTTAAATTCCGAACTGGCATCGTTGGTAAGAAACGAAGGTAAAGGTCAGCTGTTCGGGTTAAATTCCGAACTAACACTGAATGATGATAAAACAAGGGTATAAAAGTCAGCTGTTCGGGTTAAATTCCGAGCTACTGATGACAAGACAACGAAGGTAAAAGTCAGTCGTTCGGGTTAAATTCCGAGCTGCTGATGGCAAGACAACGAAGGTAAAAGTCAGTCGTTCGGGTTAAATTCCGAGCTACTGATGACAAGACAACGAAGGTAAAAGTCAGTCGTTCGGGTTAAATTCCGAGCTGCTGATGGCAAGACAACGAAGGTAAAAGTCAGTCGTTCGGGTTAAATTCCGAGCTACTGATGGCAAGACAACGAAGGTAAAAGTCAGTCGTTCGGGTTAAATTCCGAGCTACCACTGAGGATAAAAACAAAGTCAGCTGTTCGGGTTAAAATCCGAACTACCACTGAGGATAAAAACAAATAAAACTGTGCACAAGTGTTCGTTAAAGAAATGTCACTTGGCGACAATACTGGGGAATATGCACAAGCTGTTCGTTTGAACTGCCACTTGGCATAAAGACACGATAAAAAGATGCGTAAGCTGTTCGTTTGAACTGCCACTTGGCGTAAAAGGGTGACATCACTTGACCAAACGGATTGGGGATGACACTTGGGGAATATTTACTGGTGACTATGATGGGATGCCGAGCAAAGTCGGGCTTTGGTTATGATTTGGTATTTGTGAGTGTGAATGATGACTCACTGGGGAATGCCAATAAAATTGGGCTTTATTTTGTAACATCACTGGAGGATGACATTTGAGGAAAAGAAAAATGCAGATTGTTTATGATAAATTGGTAAGAAACGTGGTGGTTAAAGCAACCATGTACAGATGATATTGTGGTATGTTGCATGTGTGAATGCGTGATTATATGATTTGTATGAATGTACTAATGCAGGACTCCCACTGGGGATGTGTGAAAGATTGGCTTGCAATGGGGGATACCCTAAATGTTTTGATTTATTGCATGACCGACAACTTGGTGAAACAAGATTTAGACCGGTAAAATGAGAAGTGGACCGACGTCGCATTGCAAACACTCGGTGATCTTTGCCGGGGATGATGTTACAGGGAACACATCCAAGATGTTGACGGGGTAAGGTCGTAACCGTTGACGAGGAACACATACTTCATGGGGAAATTGTTACTTCACTGGGGAATCGTGTTAATCCGCTTGGGAAAAGAACTGGTGATTCCGCCGGGAATGCTTATGTTTTGTTTGGATGCCGAGCGAGGTCGGGCTTTGATTGTATTTGGATGCCGAGCAAGGTCGGGCTTTTTGGGTTGAGACTCCATTGGAGGGATGCCAATAAAATTGGGCTTTGTTTGTGGTTTCGCTGGGGATATAAGGATCATTTTGGAAGCATGATCGATATCCAGCCTTAGATGCCAACGGTGGTTGGGCTTTTGTGAGTAGGTGCCAATGACAATTGGGCTTTTGATTGTTTTGACAAAGGTTGACTTCCTGGGGAGTTTGTTAATCCACCGGGGATTAAGCTGATCCGCTGGGGATTATGATTGAATGCCGAGCGAGGTCGGGCTTTGATTCACTGGGGATATTCCCTTTGATTCACGGGGGAACTCCGCCGGGGAAATCTGTTTAGCAATTGACCCCATTTGGCCTGTGAAGTTTATCCGCTCTCAGGATAGCTACTGACGCGCACTTCAATTATTCGCAAGTCCAAAGAGCATGTGTTTATTATTTATGCCTTCCAAAAAGATTTAAATTTTTTCTTTTGAAAAAGAGTTTCGTTCCAAGTACTATTATCAAAAATAGAAGAAATGACTAAGCAAAATAAAATGGGAATTCCCAACAAAATGTAAAGACTTCACTAGGAAGCAATTTTATTAATGGGGTGGTGGCCCGCCAACGGCGTGGCTCCACGGACCTTACAAAGTTGAAAAAAAATGGTAAATATACAGGGAAGGTTCATTGAACACAACAACCGCTATTCTCCCTAACAACTTTGAATTCACCGTTTGGATGCTTCGGATTCCGAGTCCTTTGACGGTTGATTTGCCCCAAGTAAACTGTAGTCAATCCGATGCAGTTATCTTGTCTTTTGATCCTTAACTTTTGCATAGATCGCCCTTTCGGGTTTTCGACCTATCAGGATGATTATTTCTGTTTTGTGTCTCTAATTTTTGCCTGGACCGCCCTTTCGGGTTTTCAGTCCACCGAGACGCTCATTCTTGCCTAAGCCGCCCTTTCAGGTTTTCGACTTACCGAGCTGTTCTTTTGTTTTTTAGACAAAATATTTCTTGACTACATCGGAATTCACAGGACGCGGCAAATCTTCGCCGTCCATTGTCGTGAGAATCAAAGCTCCTCCGGAGAAAACTCTCTTGACTACATACGGGCCTTCGTAGTTAGGCGTCCATTTGCCGCTGGAATCGGGTTGAAAAGATAGGATCCTTTTAAGCACGAGGTCTCCTTCTTGGATTTCACGAGGACGAACCTTCTTGTCAAAAGCTTGTTTCATCCTTTGTTGATACAGTTGTCCATGACACAAAGCAGTCATGCGTTTTTCCTCAATTAAGTTCAACTGATCGTATCTGTTTTGACACCATTCAGCCTCTGACAATTTAGCTTCCATCAAGATTCTCAATGACGGGATTTCGACTTCTACGGGGAGCACTGCTTCCATGCCGTATACTAAAGAGAAAGGGGTTGCCCCTGTCGATGTGCGTACTGAAGTACGATACCCGTGCAAGGCATATGACAACATTTCGTGCCAATCCTTGTAGGTGACTACCATCTTTTGCACTATTTTCTTGATGTTTTTGTTTGCAGCTTCAACTGCACCATTCATCTGAGGCCTATAAGGAGAGGAGTTATGATGCTCGATCTTGAACTCTTGACATAGCTCCTTCATCATTTTGTTGTTCAGATTGGTCCCATTGTCGGTGATGATCTTGCTGGGAATACCATATCGACAGATGATATGATTCTTAATAAATCGGACCACCACTTGTTTGGTGACGTTGGCGTATGACGCAGCTTCGACCCATTTGGTGAAGTAGTCAATCGCAACTAAGATGAAGCGATGTCCATTAGAAGCTTTAGGTTCAATCCTACCAATCATATCGATACCCCACATGGAGAAAGGCCATGGGGAAGAGAGGACATTTAGAGCCGTTGGTGGCATATGGATCTTGTCCGCATAAATTTGACATTTATGGCATTTTCTGGCATGTTTGTAGCAATCACTCTCCAAGGTCATCCAGTAATATCCGGCCCTTAAGATCTTCCTAGCCATTGTATGCCCACTGGAATGAGTCCCGAAGGAACCCTCATGTATCTCATGCATTATACGATCGGCTTCTTGCTCATCAACGCATCTGAGTAGCACCATATCAAAATTCCTCTTGTATAAAACTTCTCCATTTAGAAAGAAGTTGCCGGCTAATCTTCGCAAGGTTTTCTTATCCTTGTTGGATGCCCCATGCGGGTACTCTTGCTTTTGGAGGAAACTTTTGATGTCATGGAACCATGGCTGGTTATCTATGGCTGCTTCGGCTGCAAACACATGTGCAGGCCTTTCTAGATGCTGAACCTTGATTGTTGGGATCTCACTCCGGCGGCTGACTTCATATATGGAAGACAAGGTTGCCAAAGCATCCGCCATTTGATTCTCATCTCGAGGAATATGATGCAGCTTAACTTTGTTGAAAAAAGTTAGCAAACGTCTTGCGTAATCTTTGTAAGGAATCAAGCCGGCGTGGCGAGTTTCCCAATCTCCATTGATTTGATTGATCACAAGAGTTGAGTCTCCATAAATGTCGAGGTTCTTGATCCTTAGATCAATGGCTTCCTCAATTCCCAGAATACAAGCTTCATACTCTGCCATATTGTTTGTACAGTCGAATGAAAGTCTTGCAGCGAAAGGGAGATGTTTGCCATCGGGGGTGATGATAACTGCCCCAATTCCATTGCCATAGACATTGACAGCTCCATCAAAGATTAACTTCCATCTAGATTCGGGATCTGGACCTTCGCCGAATAATGGCTCGTCATAATCCTTCATCTTTAGATACATGATTTCTTCATCGGGGAAGTCAAACTTGATTGGTTGATAATCCTCGATTGGTTGATGAGCCAAATGATCGGCAAGAATGCTGGCTTTGATAGCTTTCTGAGTGTGGTACTCGATGTCGTATTCTGATAACAACATCTGCCAACGGGCGATCCTTCCGGTTAAGGCGGGTTTTTCAAAGATGTACTTAATTGGATCCATTTTGGATATCAACCAAGTAGTATGGTTAAGCATGTAGTGGCGAAGACGCCTAGCAGCCCAAGCTAATGCACAACAAGTCTTCTCGAGTAGAGAGTATCGGGACTCGCAGTCCGTAAACTTCTTGCTTAGGTAGTAGACAGCGTGCTCTTTTCTACCGGTCTCGTCTTGTTGTCCGAGTACACAACCCATGGAGTCCTCCAATACGGTTAAGTACATGATCAAAGGTCTTCCTTCGACTGGAGGGATAAGTATTGGAGGTTCTAGCAGATACTCCTTGATGCTGTCGAAGGCTTTCTGGCAATCTTCTGTCCATACTACTTCTTGATTTTTGCGAAGTAGCTTGAAAATGGGTCCACAAGTGGCTATCATGTGGGATATGAATCTAGAGATGTAATTTAAACGTCCTAGAAATCCCCTTACTTGCTTCTCAGTTTGAGGAGCAGGCATTTCTCTGATGGCCTTGACTTTGTCGGGATCTACCTCGATACCCTTTTGACTGACAATGAAACCTAGGAGTTTTCCAGATCTCACGCCGAATGTGCATTTGTTGGGGTTCAGGCGAAGCCGATATTTTCTCAGACGTTGAAACATCTTTAGCAAATATTCAACATGTTCCTCTTCATTTCCTGATTTGACAATCATGTCGTCGACATATACTTCAATTTCTTTGTGTATCATGTCGTGGAAGAGAGTAGTCATGCCCCTTTGATAGGTAGCACCCGCATTTGTTAAGCCAAAAGGCATCACTTGATAACAAAAAGTGCCCCAAGGTGTAATGAAAGATGTTTTTTCTCTATCTTCAACAGCCATTTTAATCTGATTGTATCCAGAAAAGCCATCCATGAAGGAGAATACCTTGGATTTGGCAGTATTGTCGACCAATATGTCAATGTGGGGTAAAGGGAAGTCGTCTTTTGGACTAGCTTTGTTCAAATCTCGGTAGTCGACGCACATCCGAACTTTACCGTCCTTCTTGGGAACAGGCACTATGTTGGCCAACCACTGAGGGTATTCTGATGCAACAAGAAATCCAGCATTAATTTGCTTTTGCACTTCCTCTTTGATCTTGAGGGCCATGTCAGGGCGAGTTCTTCTCAACTTCTGCTTGACTGGCGGACATTCAGGCTTTAAAGGTAGATGATGCTCCACAATCTCAGGATCCAATCCTGGCATATCTTGGTATGACCATGCAAAGATATCCACATATTCTTCAAGAAGCTTGATGATTCTTTCTTTGACGGACGCATCCAACAATGCCCCGATCTTGATTTCTTTCTTGTCCTCTTCGGAACCCAAGTTGATAACCTCTATTGCTTCTTCATGAGGCTGAATAGTCTTCCTCTCTTGTTCTAATAGACGCTTGATTTCGTCCGGAATTTCTTCATCCTCTTCCTCCTCCGCTTCGTAAACAGGGAATTCAAAGTTGGGAGAGAGCCTAGGGTTATGGAGTTCGACGGGTTTATGGACGTTTAGTCTGCAAATGATGGATGATTGATTTTAGTGAAATGAGAGAAAATGCAGACTTTTTGAAAATTAAAAATAAAATATACTTATGATTTTTTTGGTTTTTTTTTGTGTTACCATTTTTTCGAAAAAAAGACAATAAGACAACAAAATAGAAAGGTCGTGATAAAAACGACAAATTTCATTGATGATAATAGTACTTTAAACAAGCCCTACATGAGTCCTTCTTCGCTTTGGGCAAGACGAAAGGATCTTTTTTTGAAAACGATAAATAAATAAACACATTACTTAGACAATTGAATAACAGAAGGAACGTCGACAGCATCCCAATTGCAGCAAACTCCTCCGGGCGTTACATGGACATGTGCCGCTTCTTCTGGCCCATCTTCAGTGATGGCGTTGACTTCCTTTGTGGCTTCCTTCAAAATAGGACTAGCTCCTTGATGCTCTTGAACCATGTTGATTGAGGAATCATGGCTCGGCAGTGGGTTAGTTTGAACATTTGGGTTTGAGTCCTTGAAGGTCAGAACTTTGGTACGGACTAGCCTTTGGACCTCATCTTTAAGAGGGAAGCAATGTTCAACGTCATGGCCTGGTGCCCCTTGATGGTATGCGCAAGTAAAGTCAGAGCGATACCATGGAGGTAATACACTTGGTACGGGAGGTGGTGCTCTTGTTTGTACGAGATTTCTCGCAAGCAAAGCCGGGAGCAAGTCCGCGTACTTCATGGGTATGGGATCGAATGCCGTCCTCGGGCGATTCTGATGGTTGAAGAGCTGTTGAGGTGCTCGAGGCCGGTATTGCTGCTGACCTTGCAGGCGTGGATGTTGATAATATGGTTGTGGATTTTGTGGATGTTGTTGTTGATATGATGGTTGATATTGAGGGGGAGGCCTTTGTGGGACCTGGATTTGGTAGTTTGGAGGTGTTGAGATGGTAGGTGAAATGGCAGAGATATGTGGATATGCTGAGTACCCTTGATGAGGTCCTCCATGGCCAATCATGCCAATATCTTGCTCTTTCTTCCTTGGGTAGCCACCCCCGAATCTCTTTGTGCTGCTTGATGGAGCACTTTCTTTCACTAGGCGTCCCTCTCAGACCGCATCCTCCAAACGTACGCCCATGCTTACCATCTCGGTGAAGTCACTTGGCGCACTCGCAACCATTCGTTCATAATAAAAGGAATCAAGAGTATTCAAAAATATCTTGGTCATTTCCTTTTCTTCAAGAGGCGGGCTAATTTGAGCCGCTATCTCTCTCCATCTTTGTGCGTACTCCTTAAAGGTCTCTTTGTCCTTTTGGGCCATGGCCCGGAGTTGGTCCCGGTCCGGGGCCATGTCCAAATTATATTTGTATTGGCGGACAAACGCCTCTCCCAAGTCATTGAAGGTTCGAATTTTGGTACTATCCAAACCCATGTACCACTTTAAAGCGGCACCGGTTAAGCTATCTTGGAAATAATGGATGAGTAGCTGATGGTTGTCGGTTTGCGTTGACATCTTCCTTGCGTACATTACCAAATGACTTTGCGGGCAAGTATTCCCTTTGTACTTTTCAAAATCCGGGACCTTGAATTTAGGAGGGATCTTGACATTGGGTACAAGGCAGAGATCATGGGCGTCCTTCCCGAATAAATCTTTCCCTCGGAGGGCCTTAATCTCCTTTTGCATTTCCTCGAATTTCTCTTGGAAATCTGCCATCTTATCTTGGGCACCTACACTTTCGGTATGAAAGATAGGCCCGTGATCATATTGAGTGGTATGGACCACTGGCGTTGTGAAGGCCACAGTAGCCCGAGGGAAGGTAATCTCGGGTTGAGATACCGGAGCTTCTAGGAGAGTAGTGGGAATTGGGACAGACTCTTCACCAAACTCAAAAGGCATGCCCCACGTACAACCGAGGGGTCTAGAATGTTGCAGAGCATCGACATGTAATGTTGAAGTTGAAGCAAATGCTGATGCTTGTTCTTGAGAACTGGAGGGAGGAGGAGGTGTCGGGATTTGCGCGGCAGCTAGTAGCTTCACTAACTCCGTTAGTTTTTCCATCTCCGTTTTCATAGATGTTAGTTCTTCACGAAGCTCATGATTCTCTTGCTCTAAATTCTCCATTTTCTTCTTTAAGGCTGCTCGAGTGTTGTAGGCGTGAGTTGCTTCAAGACGATGAGCCACTTCTCTTTATGGAAAGACGCGTAGTGTTGCGGAGAAAATGCAAACACTGAATACTCAATTCGGATTATGAGAAATCCTGAGGATAAGAAAAAGAGAAATGAGTTTTGGACTCGAAGATGGACATATGCATGATAATGAATGATGTATGTAAATGCATGAAATTTTTTGTTTTGCTTTACAAGGAAATTAAAAAGTGCAATTAATTTCCTATAAAGCAAAGTGATATGCGAAAATTATTTTCATGCATGTAAATGTATGGTATGCATATGTATGTATGTTTTATGCGGGTATGGGAAATAAAACTTAAAGGGAAGGCTCCCTACGGGGTTTAACTCTACGTTCTTTCTACATCAAGGTTCTCACCAAGGATAGTTCTATAATTTTTTGAGCTTATGAGTACCTAAAGTCATGGAGGCATCTCGAAATTTTGCCATAATAACGGATTAACCATTATATGACAACCTTTCGCGAGTGCGTCCTCTAGATGAAGTTTGAAAAAGGTTCTATGAAGAAGGTCCTTAGAGTTAAGGGTCCAATTCGGAATTTTGCCATAATAACGGGTTAACCATTATATGACAACCTTTCGCGAAGAGGACCATCTCTAAGCGGGGTCTTCATATTGACTAAACGAGATGTCTATCTCGAAAGCCAATACTACGCAACCACCATCCTAAGCCTATGTGTTTTTCAAACTCGGGTGTAGAGTTCCACTCAAAAATGTGTTTTGGATACCACAACCTCAATGTAAAAAGCATAAATAACATAAAAGGCAAAAAATGAAATGAAATGAAGAAAATAAAAGCATGAATAAACAAACATTTAAGGCAAACAAAAACTAACACTAAAAGCTAAACCGACTAACTAGGGTTGATTCTCACGAAAAGGAAATATCCCCAATGAAGTCGCCATTTCTGTCGCGTCGAATTTCGGATATCAAGCTATGGATAAGCGTTGACTCACTAATTTTAAATCACGACTGAACTTTTAATTTTTCGGGGAAAAAGGAAAAAAAGTTCTAAATTACCTTGATAAAAGAGATTTTGGGTTCGGGAATCGATTATGCGAGGGGAAGGTATTAGCACCCCTCACATCCGTTGTACTCAACGGGACCCATTAGTTGGTTTAGCGTTTAATTGTGTTAGTTTGTTTGCCGAATGTTTGTAAAAAAAAAAATAAATGAGAAGTGATTAAAAGATAATAAACCCTAAATAAATAAAATAAACAAGAAGAGAAAAGATTAAAAGAAAAAAAAAAGTTTTTTATTAATGTGCTTGACAAGAGTTCAATCTTGCTCCTACGTATCTCCCGGTGCGATGGAGAATTCAAAGCTTACGTAGTTCTTTGTAGCAAATATTTGTGTGTAGGTTGATTTTAAACGGAGGACGAATAAACGAAAGCGAAGTGTTTACCTCGTTTCCGAATATTCGGGGAAGCATCGGGTGTCTACCCAAGTTTTCCTTTTTCACTCACAAAAAGAAAATTGTTTTTTATGTTTTGGATCTTTTACTTGGAGTTAAAAGAAAATAAATGTGATAAAATAAGCTAAACGCGAGAAAATAAAAAACGATCGTTGGATTAAAAAAAAAAGATTTTTTTATTTATCATGGATTGAACTATATAAAAAAACAATGCATATTTATATATATATATATGTTCCCAAATGTATATATGAATGATATAAAGAAAAGATGCAAAATAAAATGAACAAAAAGAAATAAGTAAATAAAAAGTAAATGCATGAGATAAAATGATAGGTAAATAAATAAATGAGATGTAAAAAACAATAAAACACTAAAAGGAAATAAATAATAAGAAAAAAATAAAATTTGCAAAGAAAATAAAAGAAATAAAATTTGGGAGGTGTAAAAATTAAAACTGGGGGGTGCTAGTAGTAGAAAACTAAGTCTGATTGAAAGAAAAGGCCCAAAATGCATTGGGCCTGTGTAAATTAATCTGTGCCGTCTGATTAATCAAACGGCCCTGATCTGATCACAGGGTAAAGAAAGCCAGGCCGTATGATCTAAAATCAAAGGGCCTGGAGGGCGTGGGTGTACGCTAACGCGTACACCCTGTCACACCGAAACAGGGAGGGGTATTTAAACCCCCTCCCTTCACAATTGTCTCATTTCACTCATTCACTTCTCTCTCTTCCTCTTTCTTCTCTGCCTGGCCGAACCACTCTCCTCTCTCCCTCCTCCTTCTTTGCTCGCCGGAAAGGTATTCCGGCGTGGTGGCCGCCGGCCCACGCGGCGGCGCCACCGCGCCGGAGAGTTAAAACCTCTCCTTTTTCAAAAATAAACACACTTTCTCACATCCTTTTCTCCCCTAAACACAAATCCGGCCTTGTTTTCTTCAAAATCCTTACCAAAATTCCTAGATCTAGGTTTTAAAAATACGAAAAAATTATCCCTTTTTTACCTTGTTTTGTTCGGTTCTGTTGGCCTTTCTTTTTGCTCTTGCGTGCGTGTGTGTTGTTTACGTGTTTGTGTGTGTGCTGTGTGTGTATGCTTGCGACGTGAAGGGTTTGTGTATGGTGGGTATGCGTGAGTTTTGGTTATGGCTTGCTGGGTTGTGGCTGTGTGCGTGAGTGAGGGTGGCGTACGGGTTGGCTTGGTGTGTGTGTGGTTTGGTGTGAGTTCTGTGCGAAAATGGTGTGTTAGGGAGTTGTTGTGTTTTGTTGAGTTGCTGTTGTGTTGCTGGGTATTGGGTTTTGTTAGCTTAAAAAAGTTGCTGAGATGTGTTAGTGTTTATGTTGCTGGAAATGTTTGAGTTTTGAATTTCTTCTCTTAAATTTTTCTCTCAAAAATTCTGTCTCTTAAAATTTTTTCTCTGTGTTTTTCGTGTTCTGGTGGTTCTGTTAAATAGAGGCAAATTAAGCTGCTTGTCAGCTTAATGACTCATTTAACTTGCAAGTTGATCTGGTTTTTTTGGATAGGATTTTGAGCAAGCATTTATGTGGGAAGTGATCTGCTGGATTTTTGCAGGTGATTTTGTGAGGATCTGGGGATTGTGATGATGATTTTGGATAGAATTTGAGGATTTGTGATGATGAAAAACCCTGTAAAAAATGGGGCGCCCCTGCCACTGTTGTTGGACTGTTGACTTGGACTTTGGACTTTTTGGACAAAAAAATGAAAATAATAATAATAATAAAAATAATAATAATAATAATAATAATAATAGTAAAATAATAAAAATGATAATAATAAAAGAATAAAAATTAATGATAATAAAAAACTAAAATTAAAAATAAAAGTAAAAAGTGATAAAAAATAAAATTAATAAACGAAACAAAAATTGACATGAGGTATTTTAAAATACCTCCCTGCCGAAATTTCGTCTGAAACGACGAAAATTCTCGGCCTTTTAAAAAAATGCGTAAAACGAGACAATAAGTAAAACGAGACGAAAATGGGTCAAAAAATGGGGTATGACAGGATGGTTTGTGTGTGAGTGATTTGGAAAACTCAAAACACAAATATTTTTCAACAAAAAGAGTTTGAATTAGGTAACATTTTAGAATCTATTAATTGTTGTCTTGGTGGTGGCTCAAAGTAAACATAATCGGGTGAATTTCATCAATGGTGGACACATCATATTATGTGCTTGAGTTCCTTAGTTTTTTTTTAGCAGCAAAAAAAATATTTATATTAAATATGGAAATAAGTACAAACGGTACTAAACTCATAAAATATGATGAAGTACAAGAAATATTTACCCCACCTAGGAGATGGTTAGACTACAATAAAAATACCAACCCATCTATCTAAGAAAATAATCTAATTGTGCTATGTTTTAATCTTTTTGTAGTAAGTCTTGAGTTGGTTTGGTGTTAGTTTGTTTGGTTTTGATTTGGCTTTGGTATTGGATTACGGTGGCATTTAGTTTGGACCACCTATTGTTTGGATCCAACTTGGACCATTAAAATGACTTACTATAGGAGGTAATGTGCAGGTTAAAAAGCAACACTACACACCACAACAAAAAAACATAGGACTAAATCCTTTTTTCAAATAAGTTAATAAAACAAATAAAAAAGGCCATGTTTCTCTCTTGGTTGTGTTTTTGCCGATATGATTGTTTTGAGCCCTCAGATCCAAGATTCAAAATGATTTCCACAGATCCAAAGTCCGGTTATTAGTCCTGAAAACTTTGACAATTTCCTTTTTCTGAATCCATATACCTTGTTCTGCTAGTTTCTTTTCAGCACCATGTGTTGCCGCTGCTTTTTCGATATCAAATTCTAAAGGTATGTTTTAACTGCAAATTCTATAACCCAAGCTCTCTCAATCCTTGGTTCGAGCTGTTAGTTTGTATCCCATTTTAGTCTCAAAATCCTTCCTCGTATTACAAACTTCCGTATCAATATTTTTTTTTAAAATTCTGAAACTTCATCATTCACTTCCTTCTTCATATTGCTTACTTCTTCCTCCATAATAGAAATCCGTGAATCCCCTTCATTGACATCACAATCCATTGTTTGAGAACAATCTGCATCATCAGAAAGTGGCTCACACCATTTGAACCAATTGCAATTCGTTTTCCTGCAACAATAAAACAACCTATTCGGATTCTGAACTGTCATGGAAATATGGATTTGTGACTTCTTCTGACAAAAGCAAGGCATGTTTCGATATCTTATCCATGGTTGTCTCGAGCCAATGTTGCTAGAGGATGCCATTAAAATGTTCTTGAAAAATTAAGCGCAAGATTTACTTCAACAAGAAAGTAACTTTAAGAAATTGAAGCCAAAGGTTAATTTTTGGTTAAAAAAACTTTCGAAAGGAAAGGAATCGTAGGATTTTGGTTTAAGTCCTTTGAGACCTATTAAATGTTAACTAATGCGTTTTTTTGACAAAAATTGTTAACTAATAAGTTAAATGTTAAATTTCTTTTAATTTGTTGATTTATCGACAAATTTTAATATGACATTACATTGTTAAAGTAATACTATTATTTAATAATAAATTTGATTAATTATTAAAACATAATTTAGATATATCAATATTGGTATCAATATTAATATTAGTAATCAAAGGGGCTAATTTCGTCTTCCACAGTATAAACATTTTTAAACGTATTAACATTTTCTACAATCTCGTCCACATGAGTCGAACAAAACAAATTACTAACATTCACAAAAACGTTCCTTCAAAAAATAGGCTTAATTACACTTTTGGTCCCTTAAATATTTTTCAGGTTTCATATTGGTCCCCTAATTAATAAAAGTAACGTTTTGGTCCCTTAAATTCTTCTCTGTTAGTCACTTTGGTCTCTTCCGTTAGTTTGTGTTAAAAAACGTTAGGCTTAATTACACTTTTGGTCCCTTAAATATTTTTCAGGTTTCATATTGGTCCCCTAATTAATAAAAGTAACGTTTTTGGTCCCTTAAATCCTTCTCTGTTAGTCACTTTGGTCCCTTAAATCCTTCTTTCTAGTTTAGGGTTTGTTCCTTTTTCCTGTTTCTAGTTTTCAAACTAACGGAAGGGACCAAAGTGACTAACAGAGAAGGATTTAAGGGACCAAAACGTTACTTTTATTAATTAGGGGACCAATATGAAATCTGAAAAATATTTAAGGCACCAAAAGTGTAATTAAGCCAAAAAAAAAACATTCACAAAAACGTTTCATGTTTAAGCCCCCAAAAACCCAGCAACAATTCAACAAGGCCCAGTATTCTGCCAAAAAAAAATGACAAAGAAATGATTCAGTGCAGCCAACTACGTGTGGGCATGAGAGAGGAAGTAACTTGCATCTCTGGTTTCCTACCTTTAATCTACACCATTGGACTTTTTTTATAACAAATTAGTGGCTCACATTCAATAGGTCTAAGTTGGACCAATCTTTTTAGTGGTCCAAATTAAACTTTACCTTGGATTACTACTTTGTGAGTTGTTATTGTTTTTTCTTCCCTTGACATTTCTTAGCCTTGGGTAGTTTTTATAAAAAAAAAATACTCAAAAAACATAACTCTATTGGTTAAGCGGTGTTAAAAATGAGGACCGCAATTCATTACTCACATAACATTGTCTACATTTTTAGCAGCTGCAGTTTTTTTTTTATCTGCTGCTAGTTGTTTGAGTGTAGGTTAATATATTATCAGTGTATTCTTGTTGGTGTACTCTTTTTTGAAGTGGTTTTCCACATCTTGTTATGTTACTTTTGATCAATAAATCTGTGCTTACAAAAAAATAACATATTTAATTTTTTGAGAGGGATGACAATGATATTACTCTCATATTTGATTCAAATGAGTGAAATTTATAGGAATACTCTAGAATTACTGGAGAGCCAAAAAAAATGTATTTAAGATGATTTCTAAGAAAATATTTTATCAGAAAAGAATATACTGATTTATATGCTATAAATTTTTTTGTTTTCAGATGAAATGATAAACATTACCTAAAATTCACACACAACTACGAGATCGAGAAAGTAAAACCCAAATAAAGATGTTTTGTCTAACACTATCGATAATGTTAGTTGATCGAAGTTTTATATGTTGGAAAAATTAGATCTTAATAAAAACAGATTTCATAAAACATGTTCAATAATTATGAATCAATAGCGGAAGCAAACAGAACATTGAACATGATTATGATCGGATCTGCAATATGTTTGATTTATCAAGGATATCAATAATTAGGTATTAGGAATACCTGGATGAAGGCTTTGATGACAACCCTCTCAACAACAACGATCAGAAACAGAGAGAAGGTGATCTGATATGAAAACACCAGAAATGGTTAGCGGCGGCTGATTTGGTTCTTTCTCAACCGGTACCTTTATGCCTCAAGTTCTCTTCAAATGGGGAGAAGAGAGTTTGTCGTGTACGGTGTATTGGTGACCATAGCCTCTTTTATATTAGATGGCCATTAGAGTTTCCCATTATTCCGTTAATGGGTCATCCAGACATCCACTCATGTTGAGTCCATATCAACTAATTAAATATTTAATCAATTATCGAATTAGAAATCTAATAGTCTTATTACTTAATTTGATCACTAATCAATTAAGGCTCACTATTGATAAATAACTAATATAATTATTATTACGATATTTGCCTACATAATGATATCAGAATATAATTAAATAATAAAATATTCCAACATTATAGACATTTATGTAAAAATTATTTTTTCATAAAAAAAGCTAAATAAGTTGAACTACATAGACCCACCATCGTCAGACTAAACATCACACTCAAAGAGTGTTTACAAAGATATTTACAAATCACTCACCAAAAAAATCCTCATATAAGGTCATCCATATACATATGGATTCCATTAACAAATTTTAATGCTCGTTTGATATTTCTATGCCGACAAATTTCATCTTACCTCCCCCTCAGAAAAAACAATTCATCTTATCTTAATACTTTATTTGAGGTTGGGGACTTTTAATTGGCTTTTCTCACGTGGCTTTATATTCTTTTCTCTCTTTTTCTGCCTTTGAGCTTCTTTAGAGTGCTACAAGTAATAATGTTTATAAAATGAAAAACAGAGAAAATCTATATTAATTCCACATAAGAAAAAACTAACGATATATGTATATATATAATCTAATTGGAATTTAAATGAGTCTGTCCAAATTTACAAGACTTATAGAATTTAATTGGATCCATTAAGCTTTGATCAATTTCTATGTTTTGAGAAAAAAAATGTATTAAAGAATGTCTTAATATCACTCTTTCAAAGTACAAATATATCATAAAGTGTGGCAGTTAACTTAACTCAACTTTGAGCAAGCATATCATGTTCCTTACGTACCCATTGATTAAAGTTCACTTCCACATTACATTGTCTCTATAATTGTAGCCAGTGCCCTACTTTGATAAGAGTGTTCAACCACAACATTATTATGTTATTATTATCAACCAAATAGTAGAAGTTACAATTATCTAGTTGTAATAAAGAACAGGCTTAGGTAAGACTCATCCTTCGCATGCAAGTAAAACCAAACCTAATTTTTTTTCTTCTATGGAAACACAAAAGATGATATTGAATCAAGTGGAATCTACATGAACCTAACATATTGATCATTTTGACTGATGTATTATAATTTTATAAATGTTTTCACATTGTAATTAATGTATTTTGATTGTAATCAATATCATGTGTATACTTTTGTCTAGAAGCCAAATATTCCACACCTAGTTCGTCTATAGAAAAACACATTTACCCTTCTCAATTTTACTATTTTCATTCTCTAGTTATCTGAATTTTTTGGCAAATTCAAATATCAATTTTCTAAAATGTATGAGTTCTTGGGAATAAAAAGTACATTCTGCAAAATTGAAATTTGAGTTTTTTGTGCACATTTTGGAAAACTCTTAGTTCAGAATACTTTTTTTTTGTTTTGAAAACTCAAATTCTATAAAATTTAAGCTTCCAAAAAATTTATAAAGCTGGGGAAATATAAATAAACATTTTTTCAGGGCAAATATTTAAAAAAAAAAAAGGGGTAAAATGAGATTTTTGATAAATTGTGGAGTGAAAAGGAAAGTGTGGGGTATAAAAAAGAGCTTCAAAAATAAAAGATGCCATATTAGTCTCCTGGTTTGATTTTACAGGCTTAGGGTCTTAACCGGCACTTTCAAAAAATTTAAAGTTGCTTATTACATTTCTATTTTTTCTTACACACCACCTTATTTTGTCTAAAATAACCACTTTTAGAAATTTATATTTGAAACTCATTTATGATGGCACCAGAAATTAATTTGTAAATTTCATTTTTTTTTCACTTTCAAAATGTTCTAGAAATTAACTTTCAGAATGCACGTAATTTTACTCGTCAAACTTTGTTTCTAGAGAAAGACTAATCAATCAACCACTTCTTGCTATAATAGGAACATTTTATTTTCCTTTGATCTTTTTAGTTCCTACACATTTTATTTTGTTTTAAGTACTTATATGTGAATTACAATCACTCTTTCTGTTAGAACAAAATGTATGAACAACTCTCTTTTGGGTTTTGATGATAACAAAGTGTAAAAAAGAAAATTGGATATGCTAATACTTGATTTTAGTGTGCAGAATCATATACTTAAAGATTGGTATCTAACAATGGTTATGAAAGAACAAGTTAAGAGCAAGAAGGAAAATATAGAAGCTTGTGTTGCAAGGCTGAAAAAAATCAACGTCTGAAGAAGAGCTTCTGAAGACAGCGTCTGAAGAAGAGCTTCTGAAGGGAGCTTCTGATGAACAGTGCGTCTGAAGGCCAGCTTCTGAAGACAACGTCTGATGAACAGTGCGTCTGGAGGCCAGCTTCTGAAGACAGCGTCTGATGAACAGTGTGTCTGAAGACCAGGTTCTGAAGAAGTGCTTCTGATGAACAGTGTCTGATGCCAGCTTCTGAAGAACTGTTTCTGAAGAGAAGCTTCTGAAGTCTGAACGTAGCAGTCAACAATTGCAACTGTGAATAGTGAAGTACTGTACGGTCAGAACAGCTCTATGCAACAGTTGTCTCCTTCTACGAAACATTCTCCATGTTTTAAGGAAACAATTAAAATCTGCCATGCTCTGTTTTCTGTGTTGCGCACACAATGTCAGAACAGAAGGAATTAATGTTGGCTGAAGCTTCTAATTGCAACGGCTCTAATTGCTGACATGGCATCTTCACAACAACTCTCTATTCCTCTATAAAGGATTGAAGAATTGAAGAATTGAAGAATTGAGGAAGAAGGTTCAAGACTCTGTTACTCTGTTTTTCTGGAAAATGAAACTACCAAATTAGAAAGAGTCTTAATCTGTGTTGTATTTTGTGAACACCACTGATAGTATATCAAGTGTTCAACTCAAACATATTCTTTGTAATTCTGTTTGATTAAAAGCCTTTTGCATGCGTGCTTGAGCAACTAGAAGTCTCATACTTTGTGTTTGAGCAAGAAAGTCTTAGACTGTGTGTCTAAGCAAGGAAGTCTCATACTTTGTGTTTGAGCAAGGAAGTCTTAGACTGTGTGTCTGAGCAGGGAAGTCTCTTACTTTGTGTTTGAGCAAGGAAGTCTCTTACTTTGTGTTAGAGCATAGGAAGTCTCTTACTTTGTGTTAGAGCATTGGAAGTCTCTTACTTTGTGTTTGAGCATTGGAAGTCTCTTGCTTTGTGCTTGAGCAATTGTAATCTTTGTGATTATAGTGAAAATCTATTGAAAGTGACAAGGGGACTACTTCCGGGTTGTGGAAGGAACTAGGATAAACTGATGTGTCTCTCTCTCTCTCTCATTTACTTTATACCCGCTGCAAACAACTCTGAAAATAGTTTCAGAATCTGATCAACATGTGATTCTGAACTAAACAATAGTTTTTGAGAAAGAAAAGAAAACGCCAACACAAATCAACCCCCCCTTCTTGTGTTTTTCTCACCTTCAGTTGGTATCAGAGCCCCGGTTCTGATATTCAATCACTTAACAGTGAGTCAGTATAGATCCAGAGAAAAACATGTCTTCTGGTGGTTCTGGTGAATCTACATCCAGAAGTGGTGGTGGTGACTATGGTACAGAAAAAAGGCAATCTCGCTCACACCATAAACCTCCTATGTTTACTGGTGATCCTGAGAAATTTTCCTGCTGGAAAAGCAAGATGTACAGTCACATCAGTGGAATTGATGACTCCTTATGGGATATCATAGAAGATGGAATATCTATTCCAGTTGATGAAGAAGGAGTAGCTGTTAACAGAAGAAGCCTTATTGATGCTGAAAGAAAGATCTACAGAAAGCATTACAATGTAAGAGGTATCATTGTGGATTCTCTACCTCACAATGAGTACTTGAAGCTGAGTGATAAATCAACAGCAAAAGCCATCTTCACCTCTCTCTTCTCTAACTATGAAGGAAACAAGAAGGTTAGAGAAGCAAAGGCAAACCTTCTGGTTCAGCAGTATGAGCTGTTCAGAATGAAGAAGGATGAAAATATTGAGACTATGTTCTCAAGATTTCAGACTGGTTTCTGGACTTCAAATTCTGAAGAAGAGTTACTCCACTGCTGATCATGTGAACAAGATCCTCAGAAGTATGCCATCTAAATGGAGACCTAAAGTGACTGCTATTGAGGAAGCTAAAGATCTAAATACTCTAAGTATTGAAGATCTTATAAGCTCTCTCAAAGTGCATGAACTAGGACTCAATAAAGATGAACCTGTTAGTAAATCTGAGTCTATAGCACTTAAATCCAAAGGAAAGTCTTCAAAAGCTCTAAAAGCTTCTAAATCTGATGAAGAATTTCCTGAGGGAAGTTCTGAAGAAGATTCAGAAGTTAAGGAGCTGGCAAGGCTTTCTAAAAGAATTAAGTGCTTGATGAAGAGACAAAAGAAATCTTCTAACAGGAGCAGCAACTTCAAAGGATCTGGTTCCAAGAAGGAAGAACAGAATGGTTGCTACAACTGCAAGAGAACTGGTCACTTTATAGTTGATTGTCCAGATTTTCAAAAGGACAAATCAAAGGAGAAATTCAGAAGGACCAACTCAAAGTCAGGCAACTTCAAAGACAGATTCAGGAAAAGTCTTATGGCTACATGGGATGAGCTTGACAATGAATCTGAGCTGAGAATGAAGATGAAGAAGAAGCAAATATAGCTCTGATTGCTACAACATCTTCTGATGAGAATCAGGTTCAGACTCTGAAGATGAGGTATATTCTGAACTCACTCGTTCTGAACTTATTGATACAGTTAAGGATTTTATGAACCACCTCAGAAGCAAGTTAAATCAATTTAAATCTTTGAAAAAGAAAAATAACTTGCTGGCTGATGAGAATCTTCAACTTCAGAATCATATCAATGAGATTGATGAAGAAGTTAAAGAACTCGGAGAGATGGTTCATAAGAAACCTGATAAAATTCCAAGTGAACAAGAAATTGTATTTCAAGATTTTATCTTAACTGGAATCAACAGAAGTAAGATTGCTTCTATGATTTATAATATTAGCAGAAACAGAGGATAAGGTATAGGTTTCAAAAATGATACATTCAATCATTCAAAAGAAACAAATATACCATCATGTTCTGATAATATTATGAAAGGCACTAAGCTGTGTTATGTACCTGCATCTGAGATTTCTGAGAAACAGAATTTACAAGAAACAGAGACTGCTGACTCTGAAGTTCTGAACTGCTCAGAATCCAAAACTTCTGAACCTAAGGGAAAGATGAAGGCAGAATGTAAAATTTTGCCAAAGTCTAAACCAAAAGGTTCTAAGTCTAAGACTATGAGGAAAACAGACTTTAAATCTGAAAAGGATCAAAGTCTGAAGAGTTCAGAACCTAAGACAGGCAAGTCTCAAACTCTGAAAAATTCAGACTCTAATTTTAAAAAGGCTGTGTTTATGAAATCTTCAAAAGATACTAAACCAGTTTATACAAAACCTTTTAAATCTCAGAATGTCAGACAAAGGATACAAAAGAAAGCCAATCTGTCATCTGATTCTGATTGTATTAAGAAAGGTTTGAAAGCTTGCTTTGTGTCAGGAGCAGACAAAACTGAAGTTCTTAACAAATCAGAACCTACTACTTCTGAATCCAAGATTCTGAACAAATTAGAATCAAAGACTCTTAAGTCCAAAGTTCTGAAGAAAACCGAACCAAAGTCTTCAAAGGTTCAGACTCTAAATAGCTCAGAACCAAAGACCTTCAAGTCTAAGGTTCTGAAGAAATCTGAGTCAATACCATTGAAAGCTCAGGTTCTGAAGAACTCAGTGTCTGATACTAAGACTTATTCAAGATTAAATGGTTCACATCCAAGGTATCTGAACAAGTCTGAGTCCTATAACTCCAGACACAAGGTGCAACAAAAGACTAAACCTTTCAGAACTAACCCAAGAGGACCCATATGAGTACCTAGTGTCGCAGTGATTTTCGGAGATCAAGCTATTGATTAGCGTTGACTCACTAATTTTATTTCACGACCGAACTTTTAATTTTTCAAAAGAAAATGGGAAAAAGTTCTAAATTACCACATTTTAAAAGATTTAGGGTTCAGGGGTTAGTTACGTTTAGGGAAGGTGTTAGCACCCTAAACGTTCGTAGTACTCTACGAGAACCTCTTGATTTTATTCATTTATTTTGGCTATAACTTGCTTATTTTTTTAAAAGGAAAGAAGGAATTAGAATAGTGAGAAAAAATTGTTTATTTTATTTTTTATGATTTGGAAGGACAAGGTCATTTGTCTACGTACCCGTGAGGGATCAAAACCTCGTAGTTCGGGGTAAAAATGCCGATTGATTTGTTTTTGTATTTTTCAGTTTTTGAAAAAGTTTTAAAGATAAAATAAGGCCAAGCGGCAAAAAAGAAAATTTGTTTGTATTTTTTATTTTTGAAAATGATTTAAATGTTATTAAAGTGGATTAGTGGTTATTTAAGAAAATAAAAGAGAAAAAAGGGGTACTTGATTGAAAATCAAGGTTTATTTAAGAAAAGATTTTTTTATGAATTTTGACTTATTTGCATGTTTTTTGTGGTTTTTTTTTATAAGACTAAAAAGCATAATTAAAAGCTAAACGCGAGGAATTTCCGTGGTGACGTTGGATCACCACGAAATCCTTTGAAAATAAACCAGCCTAATATTTTTTTTGCATTTTCGTTTCTGACATAAAGCGGAATAAATAAATGTGAGTGTCGGTGCATATTCTCATTTATATTTTACATTGTTCCTAAATACATTCTAATAAAATTGACAAAATAAATAACAAAAGTAAAATTGCAAATACACTAAAATAAATATGCTTAAATAAGGGAATAGAAAGGCATGAGATGCAAAAACAAGTAAACAAATATGTTGCGTAAAAGAAATAAATAAAAATGCATGAGATAAATATAAAAATAGAAATAATAATAAAAATGCATGAAGTACTGAAATGTAAAGGCTGTAAAAATAAAATGCATGAGAATGAATAGAAATTAAAAATAAAAATTGATAAATGATAAAAAAGAAAGAAAATAAAAATAAGAGAAGAAAAGAGGTGCAGAGAGCAGAAGGGGGTGCAGGGAAAATCAGAAGAGAAGAGAAGATGAAGATGGGCCGAGGAGGTGCCCATTGGGCTGAAAAAAGGAAAAGAAACCAGACCGGTTCGGTTCGAGAGAACCGAACCGGTTCAGTGTCCATAAATACCCAAAGGGCCGGTTTTTATTTCATTTTTGTAAAACTCTTCTCTCTCCTCTTCTTCACTCCACCTTCTCTCTAAAACTCAGTAACCAGAAAACTTTCTGACGCGGTGGTTGGCCGGCGGCGCCACCGCGCCGGAGCAATTTTTGCTCCCCTTTTAAAAAAGTTTTAGTTTTTCAAGACCCTCTCCTCTTCCTCTTTATGAATCCTACGTCTGTTTCTCTCGAAAATTCGTAAAAAGTAACAGATCTAGGTTTTAGAAGAAAAAACGGAGACTACCTTTTGTGAAACCTTGTTCGGCTTTTGGACTTTGATTACGGTTTTTGATGATGGTTGGGGTTCAGTGTTGGTTCTGTTTTGTGAATTTGCAGTTCGGTTTGTTGGTTATGGGGCTGTTTGCGTTTGGTTTGCGTGATTATGGTGGTGGTTTGGGTGAAGGCCGCGTGTTTGATGTTGGTGGTGTTGTGTGGCCGTGTGTGGGTGAGGGTGGTGCTGTGTGGCCGTGTGTGGGTGAGGGTGGATTGTAACTCGAATTTGTGTGGGTTTATGATTTGGATGGTGATTTGGTTATGGTTTGTTGGTTCCGTGATGATGATTGTGGTTGTGTTTGAATTCGGCTCTCACAGTTTTTTGGGTGCGGATGGAATTGGTTTGTTTTGGCTACAGATTCTGATTCTGATGGTTTCTGACTGTGTGTTTTTGATTGAATTTTTATTGCTGATGGAATTTTGATTTGGAACTGATCACCGGTCGTGTGTTTTTTCTCTGGTTACTTATTCCCCCCTCGATAACTGCCTTTGCCAGTGTACTAAATACATCAATTGCCATTACTGACCATAAAGCAGTTTAAATGACAAATTAAAACCAATTAAGCCTCTGAGCAAAGTCTCCTCCTCAAAAGGTCAAAGGCTGTAAAAGTTTTTTTAAAAAAGGTAACTAATAGTAAAAAAGGAAAAAAATAATAACAAAAAATGCTAAATAAAATAACAATAAAAATAATTAAAAGAATAAAGATAAAAATAATAATAAACAAAAAGACGGACCCGAACGAAACCAAAAAAAATGAGGTATTTTAAAATACCTCTTTGTCGAAATTTCGTCTGAGATGACGAAAAATTCCGAACTAAAAAGACGAGTAAAAAAAAAATTTTAGGTCAAAAATTGGGGTATGACACCTAGGTTTGAAATTATTTTTGTTGCAGATATGATTAAGAACCAAACAAAAGGGGAAGTCATGGTGTCTGGGCAATGGCTGCTGGCATTACATGACAGAAGGAAAGTCTATGTTCCAAACCCTGACCATGAAAGAGGGAGGAACTGTGGAATCTGGAGGAAACCACAAAGACTAGATCATTGGTACTGAGCTATTGAGAGCTCTGCAGAATCTGACACTTCTCCTGAAGCCAATCAATAACATTGTTGGAACAAAAATGGGTGTTCAGAAACAACCTGAATGAACAAGGAGAGGTAGATCAGAAGCTTAACAGAGGTATGTTTTGTTCTCTGTTATACTTAACAGCTTCTACACCAATGTGAAAGACTATCATATTCATGAAAACAGTATACCCATCTCTGTGATATTACTGCTGCAATCTGTTTGTCTAAAAATCAAATTCTACATTCAAGAGCCAAACATTTTGAATTTAAACATCATTTTATTAGAGATTATGTTCAAAAGATAGATTTAATTTTATTAAAAAAATTTGAACATAGATTTTATCTCTGGAAAAACTGCTTGACTCTGAATAGAAACTGAGAATCTGAAGTTCATCAAAAACTAAGACTTAACAGACACTCACTTTGAGAGTCTGAAGAAAGTTCAGCTTCTGAAAACATCAGAGACTGAGTTTCAGAATTTGAATTTTTGACTTCTGATAAAACTCATTATAAGTGGACACTTTGCAAGTGGCCCACTACTGAGAGTGAATCTGTACAGTTGTCTAACACATGGTCTGAATCTGATAAGCTATAACTGTTGGGATGTGATGAATTAAGCCTTGAAAGTTGTACTTTGCACCCTCCTAAAGTCATTAATGTGAAGTTGTGTTTAAATGTTTTTCTGTTTTCAGTTTCTGAAAAGTTTTAACAAACACACTCAAAACACAGTTTTCAGTTTTCATCTTATGTGTTCAATTTTTCAGACCCAGTTTAAAAACTTTCAAACAATTCTGTCTGAAAGAGTTCAACAGCATTGAACCATATGTTCTGAACAATTGTTTCTAAAACAGTTCAACGGTACTGAACAAAATGTTCTGAACAATTGGTTCTGTAACAGTTCAGTGGTACTGAACAAAATGATCTGAACATTTTTATCTCACATTTTAACTCTCTTAAATTCTTGAATTTTCTTTTTGTTTATGACAAAAGGGGGAGTAAAAGTAACAAGTATTTCAGGCTCTGAGCTCAGAATATAAGTTAATTTCTGATATTAATTAACTTATGAGAACAACTTTTAATCTTTTAGCCTCTGAATTAAATTCTGTGAGATGAACTAAATTTTCAATTCTGTGAATTAAACTGAATTTAAATAACTTGGATAAAACTCAAGGGGAGCTTACAAACCTCACCTTGTGAATTATCAGACTTAGGGGGAGCTTACAAACCTCAGACCCTGAAGTCAGTTTGTTATTTAAATTCTGAATGTATTTACACTTTGATTTTTCATCTGTTTGATTTAAATGGAATTTAATTAACCTGGATAAGACTCTGGGGGAGCTTACAAACCTCACCTTGTGGATTATCAGACTCAGGGGGAGCTTACAAACCTCAGACCATGAAGTCAACTTGTTAATTAAATTAACAACAATTTTCTATTAATACTTATGTTTGTCATCATTAAAAATGGGGAGATTGTTGGAACAAAATGTATGAACAACTCTCTTTTGGGTTTTGATGATAACAAAGTGTTAAAAAGAAAATTGGATATGCTAATACTTGATTCTAGTGTGCAGAACCATATACTTAAATATTGGTATCTAACAATGGTTATGAAAGAACAAGTTAAGAGCAAGAAGGAAAATATAGAAGCTTGTGTTGCAAGGCTGAAGAAAATCAACGTCTGAATAAGAGCTTCTGAAGACAGCGTCTGAAGAAGAGCTTCTGAAGGGAGCTTCTGATGTACAGTGCGTCTGAAGACAATGTCTGATGAATAGTGCGTCTGAAGGCCAGCTTCTGAAGACAGCGTCTGATGAACAGTGCGTCTGAAGACCAGGTTCTGAAGAAGTGCTTCTGATGAACAGTGTCTGATGCCAACTTCTGAAGTCTGAACGTAGCAGTCAACAATTGCAACTGTGAACAGTGAAGTACTGTACGGTCAGAACAGCTCTATGCAACAGTTGTCTCATTGTACGAAACATTCTCCATGTTTTAAGGAAACATTCAAATCTGCCATGCTCTGTTTTCTGTGTTGCACACACAATGTCAGAACAGAAGGAATTAATGTTGGCTGAAGCTTCTAATTGCAACAGCTCTAATTGCTGACATGACATCTTCACAACAGCTCTTTATTCCTCTATAAAGGATTGAAGAATTGAAGAAGAAGGTTCAAGACTTTGTTACTCTGTTTTTCTGGAAAACGTAACTGCCAAATTAGAAAGAGTCTTAATCTGTGTTGTATTTTGTGAACACCATTGATAGTATATCAAGTGTTCAACTCAAACATATTCTTTGTAATTCTGTTTGATTAAAAGCCTCTTGCCTGCGTGCTTGAGCAACTAGAAGTCTCATACTTTGTGTTTGAGCAAGAAAGTCTTAGACTGTGTGTCTAAGAAAGGAAGTCTCATACTTTGTGTTTGAGCAAGGAAGTCTTGGACTGTGTGTCTGAGCAGGGAAGTCTCTTACTTTGTGTTTGAGCAAGGAAGTCTCTTACTTTGTGTTAGAGCATAGGAAGTCTCTTACTTTGTGTTAGAGCATTGGAAGTCTCTTACTTTGTGTTTGAGCATTGGAAGTCTCTTGCTTTGTGCTTGAGCAATTGTAATCTTTGTGATTATAGTGAAAATCTCTTGAAAGTGACAAGGGGACTGGACTACTTCCGGGTTGTGGAAGGAACCAGGATAAACTGATGTCTCTCTCTCTCTCTCTCTCTCTCTCTCTCTCTCTCTCTCTCTCTCTCTCTCTCTCTCTCTCTCTCTCTCTCTCTCTCTCTCTCTCTCTCTCTCTCTCTCTCTCTCTCTCTCATTTACTTTATACCTGCTGCAAACAACTCTGAAAATAGTTTCAGAATCTGATCAACATGTGATTCTGAACTAAACTATAGTTTTTGAGAAAGAAAAGAAAAAGCTAACACAATTCTACCCCCCCTTCTTGTGTTTTACTCACCTTCACTTTCGAAATACATAAAATATGTGTTTCAATAATTAAATTTTAGAAGATTGAAGACATTCAAATGCTTTCTAGTTCTTAATTTTCGGAACCTATATTTTGAGTTAAGATCCTCTGCATTTGCTAAAAATAAATGGATAATGTCATTAGTGAGAAATAGATACAAAAAACTATGTAGTGAGTTCTACCACTAAGTGGGTTCTTACGAGTTAAAATCCTCTCCATTTAAACTTTTCTCCATTTCTTCAATTTTGAGAGATAAAGACACAAAAAATCTTAAAAATAATTAATGATAGTGAGACCCATTTAATGATAGGACCCACCCCTATTTTTTGTGTCTACCTCTTTCTTAATGGCAATCTGCATTTATTTTTATAAATGGAGAGGATCTCAACTCGTCAACTCCTATTAATTATTTTCAAACTTCTTTGTGTCTTTTCTCTTCAAATGGAAGAAATGGATTGACTAATATTTCAAAACCAAACTTTCATAATGGTTTTTTTTTTCCTTCTAGAAATTTAATTTAAGAAGACATTTCGAGATTCAGAAAAATATAGTTTCGGTAAAGGGATAATTTATGGAGAAAAAAAAAAAAGGTTATGCTAAAGGGTGGCGTATAAGAAACATTAGAGAGTGTATAAAGTAACTCCATTTGTTATTGCTTCCAGTCTTCCACGTCCGGACCCAAAACAGCGCATTATAGAACTTTGGCCTTATAAAAGAAAGTTGCTATTTCACCCCCTTGTTTTTGTGATAAAATCCACGAGTTTTTGAAGAGGAATAAAATCCATGAGTTAATTCATGTTTTCTCTAAAACATCTTATCCATTATTTTTTATTATTTTTCTAATTTTTTTGTTTAAACCTTTAGTTTCTAGAAGAAGGTGACTCTAGTGATTTGAAGTGTGGAATTAGAGAAATTAACAAGAAAAAAACGATATTTTAAAAAGATTGAAATCAAAAAAATTTATACAAAGAACAGGTAAAGAGAATGAACTAGGTCCTCTATAGGGCATATGTTCTACATCCTATTTTTGAACTTACTCTCGTCTGTCGGAGGTAAGTAATGTCAGACAAAAGATTATTTTGTTAAGGAATTCAACGTGAGTTCCCAATTTCGCTATTGAGCTAATGACTAACACATACTCAAATAAACACACATACGAGGAGGTCAAAATGTGGTGACCCATGTTTGAGCATGGAATTTCACATAAAATATCTGCACAACCAAACCACTAGGTTGTAACAGCGGGACAATATCTTATTCATTAACTGACATAAACCACTCCCTCTGGTATCAATTATAAGCAAACTTTTACTTTTTAAGTTCATTCTGTTGGACAATTGTATGCTGGCTTCATTTTTGCTAAATCAAATATACAAGCAAGATGTTGGTCCCAATGTTCCAACATGAGGGTACGACTTTAGTATGTCCTGATTTCATGCCTTAATTATCGTGCTTTAATTATTTAAGGAATCCACGTTCTTTCTTGTGGGCGAAGATGCGTGTTCTTGATCAGTGGTTTGTTTATCTCCTAAATATGTGTCAACATTTTAGGAAACTTTGTATTTGATTTATCTCCTAAAGACGTGTCAACATTTTAGGAAACTTTGGATTTGATTCTATTTCTTGTGAGCGGGTCTCTTGATGGATCGGCAATGGTCTGAAGCCCAACTAGGAGATCAAGCCCGTACTGCTTCAGTATAAATGGAAGGACGAAAAACCTAATTGGATTGATTCAAGCCGTCATATTGTAAGAGAGAGTTTTTAGGGGTTTTGAGTCTATGTTAATTGTGAGCCTTTCTTGTGTCTTCTTGATGCAAGATTAGGATTGTGTTTATTGAGTTGTAATATTTTATACTGCACCTAAGCTTTGAAGTACGGTGTTAGTTGTGTCTGAAGGTGTCTTCATCATACTATTTGTATTTGTGTAATCATAGGGCGTGTGATTGAGTGGATGTGAGATAGGATCTCAGGTCTAGAAGTTCCTAGGCTGAAGTCAGTACGGGTAGTAGCTAGGTGATAAGTTGTAAACTTGGAGTTTGCTGAGAACTTAGAACTAGGACTACACTAGTGGACTTCTTCCTGGCTTGGTAGCCCCCAGAGTAGTGTGTTTGTCACCGAACTGGGTTAACAAATAACCTGTGTCATTTACGTTTCTGTCTTTTATTTTTTTCCTTGTTCTGTTTGTTTATCGTTAGCCTGACGTTGAAAAATTAAACTCAACGTTCCATCTGAGTCTCAGTGTTGGAACATTACATACAACATCTGGAAACTAGCGTGCCAGAATTTCAATTGGCATCAGAGCAGACACCCTGCCTGTTTTAGGGTGAGCTCCAGGGAAGTTACCTTCTTGCATAATGGATAAGGAAATAGGATTTGTGAACAGACCACCCCTGTTGGATGGGTCCAACTATGAGTATTGGAAATCTCGCATGAGTGCTTTCCTTAAATCTATAGATAGTAAGACCTGGAAAGTAGTTCTGAAGGGTTGGGAACATCTTGTTGTGCTTGACAAAGATGGAAAGAAGACAGCTGATCTGAAACCAAAAGAAGAGTGGTCCAAGGAAGAAGATGAATTAACGCTTGGAAACTCCAAGGCATTGAACGCTTTATTCAATGAAGTGGACAAGAACATGTTCAGACTGATCAAGCAATGCACTGTGGCTAAGGATGCTTGGGAAATTCTCAAAACTACACACGAAGGTACATCTAAAGTGAAAATGTCAAGGCTTCAACTTATTGCTACCAAGTTCGAAAATCTAAAAATGTTGGAGGATGAGAACATACAGAATTTTTACATGAATGTCCTTGACATGGCTAACTCCTTTGACTCACTTGGAGTAAAGATGTCTGATGAAAAGCTCGTAAGAAAGATTCTCATATCTCTACCTAAGAGATTTGATATGAAGGTGACTGTGATTGAAGAAGCACAAGACATCTCTACTATGAAGGTTGATGAGCTAATAGGATCTCTTCAGAACTTTGAAATAGCTATCAGTAACAGGACTGAAAAGAAAGGCAAAAGCATTGCCTTTGTTACAAATGCTGATGCCGAGGAGTCACAAGGAGATATTGAGGATGATGAAAGCTTGTCAGAGGCATTTGTGTTACTTGGAATTTCACATAAAATATCCGCACAACCAAACCACTAGGCTGTCACAGCGGGACAATATCTTATTCATTAACTGACATAAACTACTCCCTCTGGTATCAATTATAAGCAAACTTTTACTTTTTAAGTTCATTGAATAAATGATGTATATTGTCAAATCGACAATGTGATATTGTTAGGCTTAAGATCTTCATCGAAGTTCGAATCTGAAACCCCATAGTTGTGTATGAGTTTCAAATGGTGTTTATTACTTTGTTTACAAGCAAAAAAAAAATACACATTTTTTTACAACCACTGAATTTTGCTAAGAAAGCTAACATTTAAACTATCTTTTTTTTTTTTTTAACAAAACTTTTAGACTATCTAAAACACGGAGTTTAACTTTTGAAACATACAAAACAAAACGTGTCTAACAAAAGTTAATTTCTAGGTTATCTTTAAATGTATTGCCTCATATGTGCATAATCTTTTGATCATTTTTGTTTCAATGTATATTCCAATAATTCTTGTGTATCAAGTCAAGAAAAAAAAAATCTTGTGCTTCACAGAACTTAACCGTTACTCATGCACAACCACAATCTTCACCCTCATCAATTCATCGGCACTCGAGTGTAACTAACATCCTTCAATGAAAAAATATGGCTTAAAAGAATATGATGAAAGGAAAACAATTCATGCATAAATATATTTAATTTTGGTTGAAAATTGATTCTTTTAATATAAATTAATATTAGCTTATATTTATAAAATTAACATAAAGTATAGATTTAATTCATATACACTATTATAGTGTAAATATTTTTCACACTAGTTCAGTTAATCATAGTTCACTATATTTTTAGGGACAGAAAGTAATAATTGAACTTGAGTCTCTGTATATGAGAAGAGAGTTGTATAATATCCATAGCATCTCATATGAGAAGATAGTATAATTTTCTCAATTTAAAAACATTAATTTCATAGTATAATTTTTTTTTAGCAGTAACTTCATAGTATATATATACTACTGTATTAAATTAAATGTTTTTTTTAAGGATACTACTGTATTAAATTAAATGTTAACTCTGCACTTATTGTTAGTCAAAAATCAACCAACCAACTAATTTTCATTATCCCTCCTTAATAATACTACTATGAGGTACTACTGTAGCATAAGTCATAAGTTTTTACTACTATGTATATTCTCTTTCCATCATTGTCAATATCAGTTTATCATACCTAGTCCAAAAATATTATATAATCAATTTATGATACAATGACGTAGAAACCGTACAAATTAATTTTTTCCACTTGTCCCCCAAATGTCATCCAATTTGACTAAAGAGATATTCTTCTTAACCCTCAGCATATTCTTCAGCATAATCTTTAACGACAATTTCCATGCTTCTTTTAGATTGATGAATCACAATTAATAAACACATAGATAGCTAAATTGACATAATTTATTTGTGATAGTTTTTTTTGACACAGAAAAGAATATGAGTTTTTTTTTCTGAGGTGAAAAGAATATAAGTTTATCTCTCCTTAGAACTCTTAACTTTTTTTGGGGTACAACATAAAAATCTTAATTAGTCTCGATAGTTGGTAGTATTAGTACTTCATCGTCCCTTGTTATGAGTTCATTTGACGAAATTCACATATATTGAAAAAAATCTATAGTGCAATTAATGTGTTTATTTTATGTGTGAAAAGTATTTTAGTTGTCTTCTTTAGCACATCTTGTGCTAGAGAAGCTTCTACATTAGTGTTAATATAATTCATTTTTTATTGTTAAAAAAAAATGTGTCATTTGTTTTAATGTTTATTTTAACTCTACTTTTCATATTTTATGATAAGAGTTACTATTAATTATGATTATGTATCTAGTAATTTGTATATGAACTTCTTTTTAGAGAGAGAAAACTTTTATTTCAAAGGGTGTATATAAATAGGGATGGAGGGAGTAATTTTTTTTTTGTCTTAACTCTATTCACAAAAATATGATTATAGCATTTAAGAGTTCCGTTTTTTTATTAAACAGTCTAGTGGCTAAGCTTGCGGAACAACATTTAAGAATTCTATCAAAAGATAAAATAAATTTTGTTCAATAATTATTTTAGTAATAGATCAAATTTGTGCATTGAGTTTAAATGAAATGTATGCCCCCATTAGATTACTAATATATAGTCTAACCTTCATAAAAAATATATAATTTAATCTATCTTATTAAATAAATAAATAAATGATGAAACGCAATGTCTTATGGCTGACTACAGTACGATAGGCTGAGTCGAGAACAATATACTCAACGTCTCAACATGATGCTGCCTAACTAATGTATGTTGGTACAAATTAATAAAATAGCTTGGAGAGGGATTTGAGTTTGGTTTTTAAATTAATGCATATATGCGTTTCTTACTTTCTTTTGCTCATGCATTTGACTTTGCAACCTTAAACATAAACATCTTGACGAAGTTCAAATCTCATCTAAAACACGACATTTATAAAATGGTCATTAGATGTGCCATTTTAGTTAATAATAATTTTTCATTTATCCAATTTTTTTTTAAAAAAAATATTGGGAGGGGATTTTTTTTTGACAGAATTGGGAGGGGATTTTACATTTGACACTGAAGTGCATTTCAATATATTAATGTGATTTTTGCTTATAAAAAAATGGATTAACCTCTCACTTATGAATGAAAAAAGTGGGTCGACACTAGATTTTAGCAAAAACCTAATGAACATTCTTAGAGACAAAAAAATACCTTCCTTAATTTTATTTTTATAATAGTGACTGGATAGTTGAGAAAATTAATACTACCACTAAACTAGTAAGTCTAAGGACTAGGTATATTGAGGTATTTAATAGTGATTTTTGAAATTCTAAAAGAAAATAGTGATTTTAGAGAGGGGGAAAAATGGTCAAAGATTTATATTTTATAATGCTCACTTATTGAAAAAATTTAGTCATATTTTTATTCTCCCAAATTTAAAATAAAAGGGTGATGATGTCTTATTTTAAGATAACGAAAGATTGTAGAAAAGAATCCATACGCATACCTCACCATCACTTCAAAGAAATGAGTGAGGTTTAATCAATGACATAGGAAGAGATATCCAATTAATCACATATTTAGCTTCTTTTTTTTGTGATTGTGATTTTTTTTGTTGGTAAAATGATGTTTACCCTTACGTACAGACAAAACCAAAATTGAGGAACAACTTAAAAAAAATACTAAAGTTGTTATTGAGAGATAAACCATGCTTGTACTCGCCATGAGAGGCATGCTGCCAATAGATTTTAATATGGTCAATTAATTAAAAGCTTTAACATGATTCGTGTTCAACACATTCTGAGCAGAAAAACTAAGCAAGACATGTTTTTAAAAAGGGAAATTCTTGTTTACCCATCAATAAAAGGTGGGTAATACTACCCATGTTGAGTTGGACCAATCAAAACAATGTATTTATATAACATTAAAAATAATAGAAAACAAACAAATAACTTTGATTGGTGCCAACTCAACATGGGTTGTGTTACCTACCTTTTATTGATGGGTACCCAAGTTGTCACCTTTTAAAAAACCAAACAATGATTTATATAAGGTCAAGGTGGGTAGAGTTTGCATGCGATGAAGTTTTTGCTAGACCCTGTTAATAAAATTTTAATTATCGAAAAAAAAAACATCATATCTCGGTAAACCGTTTTTTGGTATAACGAGAAAAAAAAAAAGGAAAAAAAATCTTACAATTTCGGGGCATCAAACCTCAACATTGTTTCCAACTCTGATGGAGGAGTCTGTCAAAAGGTCCCACCTAACCTTAAACAACATCCATGTTGATTAAAAAAATCTGCGCAACATTGCCCTTTCTAAACACACGATAAAAAAATGTTAGAAATATGCTCTTTAACCGTTTAATAAGCCGAAAAATATAATAAATTAATTCTAAAAAAAATATTATCATATTTTGCGTGAACATTATGATTATAATATTCCTTTAAAAAAATTATGATTATAAGAATATTAATTCTTTGTTCTAAAAAAAAAATATTCATTCATGCAGGCTATAAAGTCCAGAAGCAATGTTGATATTAATTTACTTAGCCGCTATAGTAGCTGCATAGGTGAGACCGCGAGAGAATATGCATCACGCAGAAAGTCGTACCCGCCATGAAATGGGACCCACGCTAGCACTTTCCTTGATACTTCTTCTTTAAGTTAAAGGTGATCTTTTGTGATAGAGAGCGAGTGAAAAGAGAAAATGAGAAGAGACAAAACAAGTCTTAAGATAAGGTTCTAGAACCAATCATGGAATTGTTTGTCTAATTTTGACCATGTCTTGTTTAATGAGACTTTCAACATATAAAACATTTGCAATGGTATATTAAGTGGCGTTGAGAGGTGATGTGGAGGAGAGAGGTGTTGAAGACATTCAACACTTGTTTAAAACCTGCACCGTGACACATGGCGTGTGCTGATTGACTGGCTGAATTTTTACCATCTTAATAATCTGAACTCAATTATTTCATTGCAAATTAATTTTTTTAATTTTTTTTTTACAAAAATTCATGATTTTTTTCTCTATAAATAGAGACTTGGTTCATTTGATTTGGACACAGAAAAAAAACCAAGTTTTTCACTATCTTAATCTTATTATTATCCTTAAAAAAATTAAAATAATAAACACTTAACAATTTATCTTTTAGTGAAAAACTTCAAAATGAAAGCTATCGATTAGTATTATACAAAAAAAATCCATTATAGACACTAATATAATTAGATCCGCTCTTACCACATCTAGATATATAGTTACAATGAGATAATCAATGTCATTCCAGTCTTTATGATTATTCATCCGCGTATGATATTTAGAATCCCTTTTTTTTTTTGAACAAACAAAAATGGGATATATATATATATATATAACTAGAAGAAGAGCCTCTAAATTAGCACAAGGTGTGCCAACCCAGAGCTCCACCAAAAATCAAATACACAGTTTACCAAAGCATTGAAGAGTCGGTTAGCCAATGCCCATACAAACAAAGGGGCTCGACCACCAACAATGAGAATTATTACGAACATTAATATTACAAGTTTTCACCCACCAAAAAGTATGAACTTTTACTTTATCTAATAGTTGGTAGATGGTGCTCTCCTTGTTGTTGAAAACTCGGTTGTTCCTTTCAGTCCAAATGACCCACACGGTACAAAGCCAGACGAGCTGCAAAAAAGAACGGCTAGATCGCAAACCACCGGCTAAAGAAACAAACTGAATAAAATGATCCTTAACATTGGACGGATCTACCGATGAAACACCAATCCAGCCCCGAACCAGACTCCATAAAGGGCCAAAACACGAACAATTGAGAAATAAGTGCTCAGCCGATTCGATGCCCCCACACCCAGTCACACAAGATTGATCTTCAAAAGAAATTATACCACGAGCCAACAGATTATCTTTAGATGGCAAGCGATTCTGAACCAGCCGCCAAGCCAAGATAGACACCTTCAAGGGTACATGTTTGTGCCAAGGAAGATCCAAAACATCGTCAACCGGAGGAGACTCCTGTTTAGAGAGCATCTGGTACACACCACGAACGGAATACCCCCCACTAGAGTCAAGCTTCCACCTCCACTGATCTGGAACAGTATGCTGCAAAGAAATGTCAAGCAATAAAACCCTAAGCTCTGCTAACAACTCCTCCTCCCACGCCCACAACCGTCTACGCCACTGCCATGCCTCCCCTGCTACCCCCCACCCTAGGTTGCACATATCTTCCACCGATATTGACTTGTTAACAGCTAAGTCAAAAAGACGGCCAAACCTCTCACATAACCACGGGTCAGTCCAAAAAAACGACATAGAACCACACCCTACATACCTCTCTACGCACCCGGCAAACCACCCACCGTCCGCCCCTCCATCCCCGTCATGGATTTTCACAACCTCCCGCCACCAAGAAGAAGCACTCCGGCCCCCTACCTCCAACCTCCCGTTCACCTCACCATACCTAGCTACCAACACCCTATACCACAAACCCCCTCTATCCAACAAAAGCCTCCAACACCACTTACCTAACAATGCAATGTTAAACTCCCTCATCCGCCTCACCCCCAAACCGCCATCCTCCTTTCTTTTACAAATATTACTCCAAGCAATCCAAGATAATTTCCTAGGTCCCTCACTCCCCCCCCCCCCCCCCCCCCACAAAAGAAATTTAACAATAAAGAATCAATAGAAGAGATAATACCTGATGGAGCTTTGAAGAAGGAAAGAGCATAGACAGGCAGAGAGGACAAGACAGACTTGAGGAGAACCAAGCGACCACCAAAATAAAGGAATCTACTGCGCCACCTAGACAAACGATCACGGATAGAGTCAACACAGGCTCCCAAAACAACAAACGACGCGGATCACCGCCAATAGGCAAGCCCAAATACACAAAAGGAATTTTACCAACGCGACAATTTAAAGCCATAGCTGCGGCCTGCAACCAAGATGCAGAAACATTGACCCCAACCAACATACTCTTGTGAAAATTCACCTTCAGGCCCGACATCAATTCAAAAAGAACCAGAACCGCCCGAAGGGCTCGCACATTCGCCCAACTCTTAACCCCCAAAAGAAGTGTATCATCAGCGAATTGAAGATGGGAGACTAAAGTAGGATTACCCCGAACCAATAGTGTACCCCGTGAAGATACTCGACTCAACCATAGCTTTCATAAGAACATTCAATCCCTCAGCCGCCAGCAGAAAAAGAAACGAAGACAAAGGATCGCCCTGACGTAAACCCCGTTCAAGAGGAAATTCCTCCGTAGGATTGCCATTAACTAACACAGACGGCGTAGCAGTACAAACACAAGCTTTCATCCACTTCCTCCACAACACAGGAAAAGACATTTTTTCCATTACCAAGTCTAGGTAACCCCAATCGACAGAATCATAGGCTTTTTCAAAATCCACTTTAAATAACAGTAGTTCTTTGTTACACTTGCGAGCTTCATCCACCACCTCGTTAGCTATCAGGATACCATCAAGAATCTGTCTATCCTTAACAAACGCTGACTGAGCCTCAGAGACAACACTGCCAATAACCAATCTCAATCTATTCGACAAAATTTTAGCAAGAATTTTGTATAAGTACCCCACAAGAGAGATAGGCCGAAAATCATTCAACCGTTGAGGGTTGTCCACCTTTGGGATAAGAGCAATGAAAGTATTGTTGATACCTTTTGTTAATCTGCCATTCCGATGAAACTCTGAAATAAAACGCATAATGTCATCCTTCAAATCCCCCCAAAAATCCTTGATGAAACCAAAATTAATACCATCAGGCCCGGGACTTTTGAAACTGTCACAATCCCACACCGCCCTTTTTACTTCCTCCACGGAAAAAGGTTTAATCAAACCACCCCCATCGACAACAGACAACCTACGAAACTGAAGATTCTTTTCTCACCATATGCTGCGCCCGAAAATGAGACTGAAAGTGAGAGAACACTGCCTGACAAATAGGTTGAACACCCTCAACCGCCACCCCCTCCACCAAAATTGTCGAAATCACATTCCTACGACGTCTTGCAGCTAAGACTGAATGAAAATAATTGGTATTAGCATCACCCTCTCTGAGCCACTTAGATCGAGACTGCTGCCAGCAAATACTAGTATTCATTTGTGACAAAGAAAAAATGTCCACACCAATATTATGATACTCCACCAACTCGGATTCGGACAAGATTTCATCCTCTCCTTTACCTTCCAGAACTGAACGACGAATTTTAAGATCATCAATCTTACCAGATAAATTCCAAGTGTGAGTTGCATGCCACTCCTTTAGAGCCCCTCTTATTAATTTTAATTTCTCTTTCAAAACATAGCCTCCCCACCCATCGACCTGAAAAGATTTCCATTGAGTAGTAACAAACTGACTATAACCAGGCAAGTCCCGCCAACACTTCAGCATACGACACGGGCGAGGGCCCCAATTTTCCTCGTCGACAGACAACAAAAGAGGACAATGATCAGATAAGCCCCGCAAAGAAGCCACATGCACACAATTCGGCCATACCAGACACCAATCTTCCGACAAAAGAAACCTGTCCAACCGGCTCATAGAAAGACCATCCCCTTTATACCAAGTAAAATTACGGCCACACAAAGGTAAATCCACCAAAGCATTGTCATTAATAAACTGGTTAAACGGACCATGATCCACCGAGTGGGAATAAGATCTGGCCGACCGCCTCTCCTCAGGACGCCTAACTGCATTGAAATCCCCACAGACACACACCTTCTCCCCCACCACAGACTGAAGCCTAACAGACAAGGAGTCCCACAAAAGTTGCTTCGGGCCCGCCTCACAAGGGGCATAAACATTGAATAAGTAAAAAAGCTCGTTTGAATGAATAAATCTACCATGAATCATTAACACATGATCAAAACCTAAGAAGTCCACACCTCCACCGCCGAAGAATCCCATAAAGTCAGTAAGCCCCCAAAGAGGGATGAAAGGAGAACTCATAGGGCGCAGACCCCCACAAAGAGTCACATAAAAATTGTCACAAGCCAACAACTTAGTTTCCTGCAAACACAGAATGAAAGGACACTTCTCACCCACCAACTTCTGAACCTCCTTCCTCTTCTCCAAACCTCCCAACCCCCGTACGTTCCAAGAAACAATCTGCATCCCCCACCCGCACACCCCACACCAACGGCCATAGCACCCTAACTGCTCCCACCAACAGCCCCTGAACCCTTCCCCTCCTTCCTATCCGGTAACAACCTCTTCCCTCTCCCCGTCCCCGAAAGCACACTGAACATATTCGACTTGTCTCCCGAGAAGTGAACACCGATAGATGTACCTATGCCCCTTACATCCTCCTCAGCCACCCTCTCATTACCATGCATGATAACCCAATTATGCCAGTCATTATTGACAGAAACTGACGTAGAAGAAACAGTCGTTGCACCTTGAGAGACCAGAGCCGCTGAAGAGTTATCTAAAGTTTTAACACGCCACTCCCGCACTTTCTGTTTTAAAATTTTTAACACCTCCTTGCTATCCTTGCTTGGTAATCTGGCAACTTTTTTGAGAGTCAAGATGGAATGTTTCAAAAAGCCGCCCGAGTGTCTTCTTTTTTTTGCATCTCCGGAAACAGATAAATTTTTTACTTCTGACTGCACCTTTTTCTTGTACTTTTTCTTAGAGGAAAAAATCAGCCACGCATCGCCATGATTATGATCATTCAACCATTCCATACTCCACGGCCCGGACACAACAGAATGAACCTTGATAGGCGGGCAAGACAGAGTGCGCTTACACCGCGTCTGTTTGGGAAAAGAAGGATTGGAAGTTGCAGAAACAGAACCAGAATCGCCACGTAAATTTGCCGCAGTATCAGAACCAATAATAGCGGGAGGCACATGAGAGGCAGTTCCCTCCCCATCCTTGCTTGCGGCCTGCTCCTCACTAACACAAGGTTTAGAGATAACATCCGGCCGAGACACTGGTAGCCTCTCCTCCTCCGCCAACTCATCAACGAACTCTTTTACCAAGTCATCAACCTTATTATTAAGATCCGGATCAGCATGAGCCTCAAACAAGTCAGACTGAGATACCTCTGAAGCACTATCTGCTTCAAACAAGCAAGCATCCTCTCCGATGTTGAAGCCCCACTCTTCCATAATCTTCACCTCGACCATTAAACCATCAATTAAAAGATTATCAACAACTAGGGGAGGACATCGGTCGGATTTGGTCGGATTCGGTCTGAAAATCCTAGTCTGACGGACAACCGTGGGTGGAGAATGGGAAGCCACCACCGTCCGTTTTCTTCAACGGTTAGATCGGGTGTCGGGTTCTTCGGATGGCGGTTAGATCGGATCGGATTTTACGGGTTTCAAGAGATGAAGGAGAGTTCTTTCAAGATTTTAGAAAGAAACTAAAAAAATGCAGCAAGATTAGTGATGAAAGAAATTCAAAGAAGAAGAGTTGTATATATGAGAGAAGAGATACGCGAAGAGGGAGTGGCACACCAGTTGTGTGAAGAAATGGTGGCGTCGAGATGTTACCAGTGAAGGAAAAAGCAGAAACCACGGTTTGAGTCGGTACCAGTTTCAGATGGGTGGGTTCACACGGTTTTAAATCAACTAAACTTAGAAATTTCAAGTGAAGGAAAAAGCAGAAACCACAACAAAAGAACAAACATGATGGCAAGAAATGATTCCATTTAAACACCCTCTGACTCTTTTGTTTATGTTCTCATTTTGTATAAAGAGACATTACTAAAAGATAGAAGACCAGATCTGAAGGATTTGGTACTTAGTAAAAAGAAAAAACAATTCTAGACAATGGCAAGCACTTGTGAGATGATAGGAAAATACTTAAAAACCAGAGAAGAAGGGAACGAGAGGACATAGTGTTTATAGAAGAAGAAGAAGAAGAAAATATTAAAAGTAAATAATTAAATATTTTATTGATGGAACCGTTTCATTTTGATTTCAACTAGTCACATGTAGTAATAAGCAACAATTACTATTAATTAATAATACTTAAAAAATTGTAGACTCAAATTTCCAGGGAGAGGAATAGTAAATGCATTGAATACTGCACTGAAAAGTCACTCAGTCACAGTCAATCAGTATTAAAAACATGTTAATAGGCATGGAATTTACATTCTCGGACGGGTGTGGGTTTCGTTGGTCCATATTTTGACACCCGAACCGACCCAACCATGTCCACCACAATCCATTTTCTGAACCCATGCAACCCGTCAACCCGAGTGGATCCGCCCGTTTTGGTTTTGTATGGGTCGGTTTACACGGTTTCGGGCGGATATGGATATTTTGTCCAGCCCTATCAACAACATTGACAACGTCCAAAAAAGCGATAGCTATCAACACACGAGCGTAATCAAAGCGTTCCTTATCCAGTGTACAACTATCCAATCTCAAGAAGCGACCACAGTTCATGGTGCATAGCTTAAAGAAATTCTCATTCCACGCATGGAGTGGAACACCGTAAATACGCAACCAAGCACCCCGCTGAAAGGTCACCACCTGTTTGTCCCAACGCACATAATTAGAAAAGATATTCCAAAAAAAATCATTTGCCGCCTCAATCATAGACATGACATCAAACTCATGCTTGCTATGCACAAACACTTTATCAGCTCCCAGCGGGATAATTTCTAACTCTTGGAAACCCGCATCTGCTACTCTGGTTTGGATCACTTGAATAGCTTCTCCATGCAATACAGTAGCCACTACACCATTTCTTGCCCATTGCAAATCATCCGCAACTGATCGATACATGCGAACCAATTGTTGTCTTTGTGATACCTTCTCCGTAGCCTGCTGAACAACGGGTGCAACACACTCCATGGCCACCCGCTTCCCCGGAACAACAGAATTACCCCTTCCTTGATTCCCATTGAGCCGCACCACGACCTCCCCAACCCTCACTCCCTCCCCGATTTCAGCCTCCTCCCGCACCAAAGCATCCTCTCCGCCACCGTCCACCACCAGCCCCGCACAAACTCTTATATCTCCCTCCCCCTCCAGAGTACCTCCACACTTTCCATTCCTCGACAATTTTTCTCCCTCGCCCTCGCCAGTAATCCCACACGACACAACCCCCAACTGCACTCTATTATCTCCCGCGCCAACCCGACTCCCCTTCCTCTCCATCCTCACATCACTCTCCCTCACCCTCTCACCCGGAGCAGACCGATCAAACCTAGCCACCTTAGCCCACAGACGCAAATGGCCAAAATAAATTCCGTTCAACGCGTGCAAGAGTTTGTCAACATCTCTAACATTTGAGAATCTCACAAAACCATAGGCCTCACCATACTTATTACGCTTTCTTGCCAAGAACACGTGTTCAAGGATCCCACAAACCTCAAAAGCCTTTTTCAAATAAAAATGCGAAACGGCATCCGGAATATTCGTGAAATAGAAAGTAACGTACCGTTTCAAATTAGAAAGAGATGACTGCTCCCTGCCAGAACCATCCATAACGCACGGCTGCCGTAATGAACCAACAGCACCGTCGCGCGCCCCCTCCATCCGTGGGAAAGAAACTCGAGCCATGCCACCATAGGCCTCACCACCGTCGCGCCCCCTCCTCTCATGATTGAACCGCCCACGTGAACAGGTTTGCTGACGACGCCCAGCAGTAGTAACGTGAAAAGAAGAATGCCGCGCCCCTTCGTGTGAATGCAGCCCTAAACCAGAAGACCGTGATCGCACACGGTTGCCATGAGAACGAGAAACAACCCTAACCCTAGACCGCCCGGAATTGGAAGTAGAGACCAATCTTCCCGCAAACCACAATTCCTCCCGCTGTCTGTCCTGTCCAAACGAATCCTGTCGCTGCTCTTTCCGCCTCCGCCGTCTCACATCAATCCAATCTCCCCCATCCCCCCCCCCCGTTTGTGGCACCCTGCTTGGAACCCTTCCCCCCTTGAAATCCTCACTGCCGGCGAAAAAGAACACCGACGTGGTTGTCCTCGGCGTTGCCGAGAACGCCCACTTCTCTCTCTCTCCCTACCTCTCTCTCTCACTAAGCATCTCGCGTGATTCCTCATTCTGAATTGAAATAAGTTGAATGGTGGAAACGTGAGATGTTGAAAACGTGAGTGATGTTGGCTTCAACACGTTTTCCTTTAATTCTTCTAGCGGTGCATCAACTGATGAAAACGTGAGTGATGTTTCTAATTCTTTCAATGATTCACCAAAATTTGCCAAACCCTAGCAGAGCCATTACGGCGGCTATTGTTGTTTTAGCATATGACAATTAATTTTTAATACTTTGTAAACATTTTTAGAATCCCTTACTTGAATAAAACTAGGTCGCATTCATTCCCCTTCTATGTCTTACATCTATATTCTTTTTGCCCTGGTGCATCTCTTTTACAGTTAAGAAAAGTCTGGAATCTTGGATGAATTGTTATTTCAATTCATTTGATAACCTTATTAGTCAATGAAATCGTAGGATTTGCTCCAATTCGTCGATGAAGTCGTATTCCATTACCACTGCTTAGCTTTCAATTTGCCTCTGGGGTAGAGTGTTGAATGAAAAACCATTGGAGATGGTATTTGTTGAATTATTATGTGGAAGAGAGAGAAAATGAATCATTTTAAATGATGTGGGTGTTGAATGGTAAAACCATTGTAAATGGTCTTATTGAGTGGTGGTTTATAACGTGGCTTCTCATTAGACCAAGTGCAATGGGGTGTTGAAAGTGAATTTCAACTCTTAAAATGCATGCAATGGTGTGTTGAAAGTTGAAGTAAAAATAAGTTGGATTCACATTGGTTTAATTAACTCAACATGTTGAAATCTGAAGTGGTGGGCCAAGGAGCAGGCCATGTGGAGCCAAATGAGTGGCTGCCAGCGCGCGTGCAGCCCACTCTCCGACAGGGGCGAGTGGGGTTTCCCCGGACGCGGAGAGAGAAGATGGGGTTGTGAAAGAAAGGCCACATGACGCTTGCTGGTTGGCTGGTTTTATTTGCAAAAATCTTATTTCATTCTAATTATTTGAACTCAATTATTTCATTGCAAATGAATTTTTTTTTAATTTTTTTTACCAAAATTCATGATTTTTTTTGTCTATAAATAGAAACTTGTTTCATTTGATTTGGACATAGAAAAAAACGAAGCTTTTCACTATCTTAATATTATTATATTTCTATTAATTTTTATTTTGAAGTTTTAATCTTCTTTTTAGTGAAATTGATCCCAATAATAATCCTTTGAACACCCAGAATTCTTCTAATTACCCATTTAGCTACCAAGATGATTTGTATTGTATTAATTAAGTTACTTGTGTGTCGTGTGCTTAGTTTGCTGTCTTGCATTTTAAGTTATTTGTGTGTCGCGTGCTTAGTTTATTGTATTGCATTTTAAGTTATTTGTAATGTTTGTTTTTTTTTATAATGACTATTGTTATTTCTAGAGTTTATTTAATTGAAAGATGAACCTTTTTATTAATAATATAAGATAAGAAAATAAAATATAAATAAATTATTTAAATAAATTTTGTTTTTAAAAAAATCTAAAAGATAAATTGTTAAGTGTTTATTCTTTTTATGCCAAATACCATTTTTGGTCCTTTAAGTTTGACAAGAATACCGGATTAATCCTTTAAGTTTTTTAAGTTTCAAATAGATTCTTTAAGTTGTTAATTTAATGCACCTATTTGAAGTTTTTTAAGTTTTTAAGTTTCAAATAGGTCCTTAAAAGGGTAACGGTGTAATAAATTAATAACTTAAAGGACCTATTTGAAACTTAAGAACTTAAAGGACTAATCCAGTATTTTTGTCAAACTTAAAGGACCAAGAGAGGTATTTGGCCTTCTTTTTATCTAATTATAATCGATAATTTTAATTTTATGTAATCATAAAAACAAAAATATAAAATTAAATAAGAATATGAAATAAAAAGTGGTGGGGTAGAGTGTTGAATGTTTTTAAAAAAATCAATGGAGAGTGTAAAAGTTGAATGAGTGTTAAATTATCAGGTGGAAGAGAGAGAAAATGATGTGGAGCGTTGAGAAAAGAAAAAAAGGGTGTTGAAAGTTGAAACCATCGTAAATGGTCTTATATATTTGATCCATCCATGAGCAAAGGAAAACGACCTTTTAGAAAGTAAATTCAATGCTAAAATCATAATAAACCACTTTTATGACAGAAAACTGATGAATTTAGTGGTACATAGGTGAAACAAGTTTGCATCATGCATAAAGTAACAAACTAGTTTTCACTCAGAATTAGATTAAATAAGATATGACGTGACTTATTGTTTTAATGGTGGAAACTACATTTGTGTATGGTGAAGGACTATTTTATTTGTGCATGTTAGATAAAGTCTAAAAAACTATAAATTTTGTTGAATTATAAAATCGACCAATTTTTCAATGAAATAATGTGTTCTACAATTATGCATAATGTCACGAAATTCAGTAACATCGTGCTTTATAAACTTAAAATTATTAACCACGAATGTTGATGGATTAAGTTTAATGAACTAAATATATTGATTTTAAAGTTAAGACATCAAATTGTCTTAAGAAGAGGTTGTTTCCTGGACTTGAACCTGCGATCTTTCAATCACATGACAACAACTTTACCAGTTGCGTCAAGGTTACCCCATTTGTCTTAACTTACACGTGTAAAATGATCAAATTAATCCATAATAAAGCAAAGACTAAACTAAATTTTTAAAATAAGTGAAGAGACCGCCAATATTCAAGCTAGGGGTGGGAATAGGTCAGGCCGCCCGTCAGGGGCCTATGGCTCGACCTACTAAAAGCCCGGCCCGGCCTAACTCGTTTGATAAATAGGTCAAGCTTGAGCTTTTTTAAAAGCCTATTAATTAAAATAGGTCAGACTTAGGCTTATAAAAAAGCCTATCAGGCCTATCAAGCCGGCCCGTATATGAGTATATTACATTTTTCCACATTTATTATTTATATTTAGTAATGCGAAAAAGAATTACTTATCCTTCTACTTCTCATACCACAATTGTTAGTATTTTAGTTTTTTTTTTTGTATTTGGGATACAATACAACATAACTCTTGGTTTGGAAGCTTCTTAAGCTATCATTTAAGACTCATATGGTTATTTGATTTGTGTGAACTGTTAAGACTTGCTACTGATATGCTTAAGGTCAATTATGGTTATTAGAATAAGTTTGAAATCGTTGTTGTTATGAGACATGATTATCCTTGAGTTTCTATCCATCTATACATTTTTCAATTGTGTTTTATTAGTTTAATTTGTATCTAATTAGTGTTTATATCTATATTAAGTACGTTGCACAAATTGAAAAGAAAGAAAAATTGATGAACGAACTCTATTTGATAAATATTGAACACAAACTAGGCTTTTAGACAGGCTAATAGGTCAGACCAAACTTAAAATAAAGCCTTTGACAGGCTAATATAGAGCTGTCAAAACGGGCCAGCCCGTATGGGCCGGCCCGAAAGCCCGAAAAAAATGTAGGGCTTGGGCTTAAAAATTGCAGCCCGAATTTTTCCAGGGCTTTTTAGCCCGGCCCGTAAAAGCCCGTAGCCCGTTCGGGCTTACCCGTACGGGCTACGGGTAGCCCGGCAGCCCGCATAAACAAAAAAATTAGCTTTGCTTATTGGATTTGCATGAGTCAACTTCAGAATCTTCTTAATTTCGTACATTTTTTGCTTGAATTTCTGCATTATTGTTCTGTATAAAGTTTTCATTTTCTTCTTCAAACTCATTTCATTTATTGTAAAGGTGAGTTTATTTTTTTAAATCAAAATGATCTAATGTTTTAAGTATATTTTTATCAAAAAGGTGAGTTTTTATTTTTATATTTTTGGATTCTGCCTATTTGCCACTACTACCAATAATCACGTTCTGTTATTTCCCAAAAAAAATTCCTATGCTAAGATTTTTTTATGTTACATGGTACAGCTATGTTAAAAAAAAAAAAAAAATAGGTGCGTGCGGGCCGGCCCGAGAGCCCGGGAGCCCGTATAGTGCCGGGCTCGGGCTCTATTATTCTAGCCCGAATTTAAACAGGGCTTTTTAGCCCGGCCCTAAAAAGCCCGCAACCCGCTTGGGCCGGCCCGAAACGGGCCGGATAGCCCGTTTTGACAACTCTAGGTTAATAGGTCATACTTAGACTTTAGTTTTTCCAAGTAGGCTTGGCCTATTTAAGCAAAGTCCGGCTCGGCCCGGCCTATTCCCACCCCTAATTCAAGCCAATAGCTCCTTCAAAAAAAGAGTCAATAGTTTTTTTTTCAAGAGAATATCTTATTCTCTCCATGTAATTACATAGATTAATCATTTCGAGTCTGATAAGATCACAATAGATAATAAAACTCTTCTCAAGATATTTAATATTAGTGCATTTCAAATTGAATTCGAATTCATAGCCTATAGTTACACCGAAAATAATCATTATAACTTCATTCAATTGCTATTCGGTAGCCAATAATTGTTTGACAAAACCGGTGTTATAATCTTTAATATAAAAAAAATCTTTAATATAAAAATTACTAACTTTTTTATGATAACGACTTTTAGTGTTGTACATCTAATTCACCTAAAATATACCGGAAATATTATTTGCAACCCACGAAAAAGAAACCAAGTATCATATCTCTCGATTTTTTTTGAGAGATCTCTCGAATAATTTTGTACGTCTATAATATTGATTATCAAAATTTTAAATCAGTAAAGAAAAAGAAAAATCAACAAATTCTTGCTCATTATAACTTTTCTTTATTCTTTCAGAAGAAACGAAACCTTTCTTTATTTGTTAAAAATACACATATTAAGTGCAACATAGTTGACAATGACAAAGATATCAATATGCAGGGATTAGATTTGAACATCATATTTTCTACTTTTTTGATAAAATTGTCATTGCTGTATTATGTTGGCCAGATCAAAATTTGAGCTTATTAATCTATATTAATTTTTTGTTTATTTAAATATATTATTATAAATTTAGAATCGATTAACGATATCATATATCTAACCCAAAAAAATACAATATCATATAGTCCAATTCGAAAAAATGTCACGTTAAATATTATAACGCTTTCTTGTTAAAAAAGATAATATTATATCCTTAAAAAATGTTAAATATTATAAGAGGCCTAATCTCATCGGTCATTTATCAATCAATCGTTAGTTTATTGAGACATATAGCAAATTACTTTTTTAACTATGTTGATATGAAATGTATTTTTAAACAAACTAACATATTATATTATTGCTATAAAAAAAGGTTTAATTGATCTTTTGGTCTCCTAATTAATTTTCAGTTTTCATTTTCGTCCCATAATTCGTAAAATCAACGTTTTGGTCCCTTAAGTTAACCTCCGTTAGCCAAATTGATCCCCTCCATTAGTTTTTTAATGTCTAAAATTTTTTATATGATTTTAACCATTTGATTGCATGTCCATTGTATTTAATAGTGAACCGTCAGCACCTAATTTTTTTCACTCTTCGTCATCTTCTCTCTTCTTCTTCCTCACATCTATATCAACATTTTCCAGATTTTTTTTTTTCAAATTACAAATCCAAAAGATACCAAATTTTTTTCCTCAGATCTAACACAAATCCAAAAGGTATCATCTTCTCTCTTCTTTTTTCCTCAGATCTAACACAACACAAAAGGTACCAACTTTTTTTCCATAATTGTTTTTCCAGAATTCCAACAAAGGATTAGATATAAAAAATCTTGTACTGGCTGTGAGTACAATCTAGGAAAACTAGGGTTTTCTGAGTTTATTTAGGTCATGCCTTGTGAATGATCTTAAGGTTACTATTTGTAGCCCCAATTTGGGCCTATTTGGTCATGGTTTTGGGCCCAAATCATAAAGGGCCAAAACCACGATTAGGGCGCCCTCATAGGCTGCTGAGGGCGCCCCCAAAGGGTATCCTTTAGGAGAGTTCCCTAAGGTTATATATGACTGTCAGGTGGGCCATGTGCCCTTCTGGAGGGCGCCCAGTCTCAATCAAAGGGTTCAAGCCCTGTCTGTAGGGCTCTAAGGCCTAAATGGTAAGATCTACAGTCCACAGCCCAACAAGCACGAGCTTTGGAACAAGATGAAATGATTAAACTGTCATTGGGGATTTGTCTATGACCTCTTGCCCAGCAAGTGAGACTTACTGGTCATGAGGCTAGGTGAAAATTTTTGACTTATGGGGTGTACAAAGCGAATATCAACTTATATATTGCAGCCCCTAAGATATTAGAGGTTCTTATGGGTACTAGCCCAACATGGGTGCTAGCCCAGCACGGGTGCTAGCCCAACTTGGGTGCTAGCTCCACGTGGGTGCTAGCCCAACATGGGTGCTAGCTCCACGTTTTTGTTTTGGGGCCTTGGCGGGTGCTAGCCCAACAAGAGTATCCATCTAGCCCAACAAGGACGAGCTTTGGAACAATACGAAGTGATTAAAACTGTGTAAAAAGGAGTTACATTATTGAGTGGGTCAGACCGCCATGCCAGAACTAGCCCAACAAGGCGTGATTATCTTTGAAGTTTGGATTTAGGGCGCGCCCTAGTGAGATCCGACGGTTGAAATGGGGCGACCGTTCGCTCTCGCTGACGTGTTCATATCGCAACGGTTCTTGGAAATTGTGTCAGTTTAAGTGACGTCATCTGCGCGTTTTCCCAGGCTTTTATACTTTAAACTGGTTTTCGGATCTACCTTCCTTGTTTCCAGTTTTTCCCTTCTCTTTTCGCTTCCCTCACTTTCCCCAAAAACGCACCGTCTTCTCAAATTGCCTCTTGGCTTTGGAGATCGTTGCGCCTACAATTTTTGAATCGTTTGGAGCTTCCTTTCGTCCTCAACCTCTTGCTATCATTTAAATCCAGGTATCTCCTTTGATTTCCTCCTTATTAATTAGGTCCGTAGTATGGTAGTGATTAGAGAGTGTGATGGGGCGGGTAGGGAGTTATACCCAGCAAATTCAGAGGAGAGGGCTAGGTTGTGGAGGGAAAGCATTAGACATGCAAAGCGGTCAGATGGAACCACTAATTGGGTGGCGTTTGAGAAAGCCTATTACGGCCACTCCCTCTTAGAGGAGTTTTCAAGCGATTCAGACGAGGGTGAAGGAAGGAGTAGTAGTGGGAATTCATCTAAATGCGTTATTCTTTCTGTTCGCCCAGGTTCCTTCTGTAGGAGAGGAATTTGTTACATGGTCACCTCTAGTGGACCAAAGCAAGAGAACTTTGCCGACGAAGTGCTTCGTTCAGAATCCATGTATATGGATCCCCAGCGAGTGGCGTTTTTTCGGAGCAAGCTGCACGTGTCCTCTACGGGATTAGAAGAGGACGTGGTTTTGGAGCATTGTCGCCCAGGCGAGAAGATGTGTTTACGAAGGCCGAAGGGGGTGAAGAATGAGATGTTTCACATGTATACGACTATCTTTGAAGATCTGGGCGTGAAGTATCCCTTCACGCCCTTGAGGTAGACGTCTTTAATTCTCTGAATGTGGCACTGTCTCAGCTGCAGCCCAATAGTTGGGCATTTATACGTGCTTTTGAAATTCTTTGCGAGGGGCTAGGTTTCCAACCCTCGGTCGGGTCCTTCTTTACGTTCTATGGCACGAAGGGGGTAGACAAGCTATCTTGGGGGTCTGTCAGCGCGCACCCTGGCAAGAGGTTATTCCCGCCCTACGCCTCTCATTATAAGAACTGGAGGCAAACATTCCTCATGACCCGGGGGGGGGGAAAGGATTGTGAAGCAGCCGCTGTTCGGGTCAACGGTAAGTTGAGGTTTCCCGTATGCTGGACGAGCGCTTCGGCGTCTATCATGGGATTTGATTATGAGAAGCTGGACGCGTATGACCAAGGCGTCGTCTGCTTTTTGGACAAAATGCTGCCTATGAACATCCGGGAGCTGTTGAATAGGGAAGGGGATGTGAATAGATTAGATGCTTACTTACGTGAGTTGGCTTTGTTTATTTATGTGTATATTGTACTTTGCTATTTTCTTGCCCTCGTAACCTTTTCGTTTTCATTTTTGTAGAGTCCATGGCGCCCATGACTGCGGCGGAGAGGAAGAAATATCTCAAGGAAATGAAGGCAAAGAAGGCTGTTGAGGGGTTGGCAGCCAGTGATCCTACTGGACTCATCACACGCAAGCCTAAGAGGAAGGTTGATAATTTGCCGGAGGCTCAGATTGAGTTCGTCGCGGTGGTCACGCAGGACAAGGCGTCGCCCGGAAAAGATAAAGGGAAGGCCATAGCTGAGAAAAAGAGTAAGAAAATGATGTTAGTCAAAAGTAAGTATTTTTATATCGTTTCCACAGAGACTAGTGCGATATCGTAAGCCGTTCAACAATTGTTATCATTTTAAGTTAGGGTTTATAAATTGTTTTTCTATAAAACTATTCGACTTTTAAAGCGGTAATAAAAACGACGAGTAATAGGACGTAAAAGCGTTGGAATCAGAGTTCGTCAATCGAGCATCGAAGATATTCTAATGATCATGTAAATGGATTCTAGCTTTTTAGCGAAATTATCACGTATCACTCGACAACATCATTCATGTCTAAATGACGTCGTGAGATCGATCGTATCGTTTAATCGACGATTTCTCAATCTATTAAATGATCCGATAGCATTACGTCCCGATACTTTATGTGATTATCAAAACACAATTCTATGTCTAGAATTTCTTATTTTGATAGAAGATTATTCTAAACCTAGATTCAAAAGTATTTTTCAATAACATTTAAATCAAGAATAACCTCAATATCACATAAGGTGCTACAATCATATATTTAAAAGATCAAAAGATTACATCTAAGCTATATTAAGTACCTTCAATTCCAACAAAGGAAAGTTAGTTGGTCTTTGTCATGACAACAATACAAAAGTGGAAAAAATGATGAAGATCCAAAGCTAAGTCTTGATTTCCCAAAGATTCTTAGTTAATCCACACTCAATCCCTCTTGCTCCTGGAAGAACAACACATTTATCTCTATTTTCTATCTAAAAATATATTAACTTTTTAAAATTCAGTTTTTGAACCTATTTATAGGTGTTCTAATATTAATGACTTCGCTCTGCGAAATCATACTTCACTTTGCGAAGTCCTTTCTTCACCACTAGGTTTCTGCCACCTCAGCCTTGAACAGTCCAGACCGCCTTACTTCGCTCTGTAACGCTCAGACTTTGTTTGCTTGATCTTCAGAACCTACTGACTTGATTTCGTCTGGATTTCGCCTAGACTTCGCTCTGCGAAGTCTTTGATTTGATTTTCTTTCATTCTTGACCTTTAAGTCCAAGGAAATAGCATATACCTACAAAAATAGTTGGGATTAGGTCTAAAAAGCATGAAATGTTAATTATCCTTTCTTTCAGAGCTTTTACCAAGATAACTTGTAAAACAAGTAAGAAAAGTGCCTAAAATAAATATGCTTTATAACTAGTTTCTGGCACTTATCACACTCCCCAACTTAAATCTTTGTTTGTCCTCAAACAAAGGACTTTACAAATAAAAAATTAAGCTTTAAACAACAGGTACGACGCAAAATAGCAAAGGCAGAGATTTAAACAAAATTTCAGATTGCATGATTCATTTGAGATTTGCACGGCCAATTCTGATGTTCCCATTAATCTAAGATTACACTACGAATGTGAAATAATCCTAAACACAAAATTTATATCACACAGTTCAAGTCATGAACACAGTTATAAGTGGACCGCACCTAACACATTTCTTTGAAAGTAAATGAAACAAATTGAAATCATGTCGTGGGGGTTTTGAACACACATCCAGTAAAACTGCTAACATCCTGATTTAGTTATGTGTCCATCCAATTATCATCTCAAAAAGCACAAAAGCATAGATCAAAAGGTCTTTGAGGGTTGTAATTTGGCTTGGTTTCAAAAGAAATGTCATATGTGGGAAAATTAAATTCAATTGGCCAAGCATAGAGGAACATTCTTTCTATTTACACAAAACAAATAGTGAACTCCCTTCCTCCAAATTATCTTTATCAACCCTTGGTGATATACAAGTAGTACTTTGATCTTGACAACTTTTTCTATTTATTGTATTTGTCTCTTTTTCTTTTCTTTTTCTTGGTTCCTTTTCTTCTGTTTTTCTTTTTCTTTTTCTTTTCTTTTTCTTTGTTGTCAAGATCAATTTTCAAATTTCACCATTACTTGACATAAATGTAATACCTCCCTTTTTCTCCCCAACTTATACAAAATAATACCCTAATTGAATGTTCCCTTATCATCAGGCAAGGGACTTAAATACATGATGGTTTAGGGTTCAAAATGAAGGTGAAAATATCAGAATCCAATAGTGATTTAACTATGAACTGGATTTTGAAAAACTTGGGCAAATTCATTAAGCATTGTGCTTATGAATATTGACAGTTCATAGTTCAGGATTCTGATTGATTAGGCTCAAATGGGGTTATCAAATACTCACTTTCTCACTGGGTAGGCTTTTTGTGGTCAAGTGTTTCTTCTCAATTTCAAAAAGAATGCGTTGATCATTTTTGTGCTTTCATACAGTTCAAAACAATTCTCAGATTTAACATAAAACAACCGAGTTAGATAATAAATACTGGTCTCCTATATATATGCATAGAACTTGAGGATTCCTCACATTTAGGTTTGTTCTAAGCGGTTCACAGAATAAACATATTAATGAAGAAAATTGTATGGTATAACCTTTGTACAAAGTACATATTCACGTTTTAAGTTTAATCCTAGAAAAACAGGAAACATGTACCTTGGCTCAGAGCAAATCAATCAATTTCTGTCATTACCATACATTTATTGCTGAATCATTCAGCTTTGGATCAATCAGCATTTGAGAAGCTTTTGTTTTTACTAATGATCCATGGCCAAAACAGAATATTTGAACATTAAAGCATATTCATATAAATAACAGTCACTATAATTATGACTCAAAAGCCAAATAATAAAAGAGTAATAATACAAATAACATTAAACAACAATATTGTCTCAAAAGTACAAAGAAAACATAAAAAAAAATTATTTAGCAAAAGCTTTAAAAGGAAGCGACTCATGGAGTACGAGCATCGTCCTCCTCAGTGTCTTCACTTCCATCACCATCATCATCACCATCATCATCATCTTCATGTCCTCCAGCAGCTGCACTACTGCCACCTCCCTCCGAGTAAAAAGGCCTGTCCTCAGGATATGCAACATATGACCGAAAAGCCTCTGGAGTCATCAAATGCTAAGCAGGATCTGATAGAAGTCCCCACTGCAGCTGTAATTTATACATAGACTCCTGTATTCCGAGCTGACCTCTGTGATTTGCTTCCAATGCATCCCATGTGTATGTGCATGCAGCTCTGTCTCTCAGGTCCCATGCCGAAAATTGTGGACCCTGTGGTGCAGGTGGGGTTTAGGGAGGTGGTTGTTGTGCTCTGGGTGCTTTCTTGCATGTGCAGTGCCTCCCAATATAATCATCCGTGATAGGATTTTTAATCATTTCATGGATCTGGGGAGGGATCACTATGCGTGTATCCCGACAGAGGCCCATAATTAGGCCCGGGAATGCAAGAGGGCACATCTTCTTAGCTGGTGGCTTAATCCCACTCTCTACAACTATTCTCAGCTCATGTGCAATCACCATTGCGACATGCACTTGTTTGTTGCGAGGATGTAGTAAAGCAAAGGGGTGACATCTAGTGTAGTGGAGGAGGTGTGGCTCTTGGGGCGGATGTTATGGACAATTGAAATATTACTTGAACGGCTGTGGTGAGATTGTTTTTGATGGCTTTGGTTGGTTGGCCTGAGGTGTTGAGCTCATAGTATTTCCCGGGTTGGAAGATGGTTTGGGCAATCTTCGGGTGATTCCAGTTTCCTCTATTTTGGTGCCTATGGAAGGCACACAACTCATCTATATCCAGCTGTAGGGGGTTCTTGAGGTAATTATTGACGGCTTCACGGTCAAATCGAATGACACAGCCGCGAACCATAGTATGATAGGTGAACTCCTCCTCAGGGTCAGCAGGGATGACATTGGTGTAAAACTCCCTTATTATGTCATAGTTGAGGTTGAGGGGAGGGTTTGCCAAAATTCCCCAATTTCGGGAATTGATCAAGTGAGCGATCTCCCTGTAGGTGCCATGCTTATTGATGATAAATTGCCTCTCGTTCCAGAATGTCCTTTTGAGTAGGTCTGTGTACCTCTGCTGGTTGCGGAGGCTCAGGAATCGAGACGTGTCATAGGCCCCTTGTGGCCTTGCACTAGACAAACCGGTTTCCACTTACGGTCGCTTTCCAGCTGCTTTTGGTGCCATCTACAACAAAAGAAAATAATACGGCAAACATATATATAGTAACATTAGGCAAGATTGAATAAACAAATTGAATTGAAAAGAAGCATGAAAATAAAAATTTTGCTCTGTCAAGGTCGCTCTGCGAAGTTGAGGTCGCAGAGCAAAGTTAAACGAAGGATTCTGGGTTTTCCAGAACAATGGTCGCACTGCGACCAAGAACTTTTCTCTGCGAACTAACCCAGAAAACGAAAATTTTCACAGAATCTAACCCTAAACCTTGAGACTTTTGGCTCTGTTTCATTTTAAACATTATGGGTGTTCACATAGATGATTTAGAATCATAAAAGGCATAAAATCACTTAACAAACCCTTTTACTTCAAAATTTACAAATGGGTATTTTTCAAAAGAAAGTGAGTAAAATCGAATCTTTTTCATGAAATTGTATGCTTATGATTCTATTTCATCTACCCAACATTGAATATTTAACATGAGACGAAATTTAACACAAAACTTAAACCCTAAGTCACATGCAATCCTACCATTTTGAAGAAGAAATGAGAAAAGAGAAAACCTAGAAATCATACCTTGTGTGCTTGCGAAAATGGAAAGAATTTCAAGCTACTGACACAATGTTAATGGAAAAAGGAAGGATTTGTGTCAATGGGTATGTGAAAAAAAAATAGTTTAGGGTTGTTTTGGAGGAGAAGGATAAGGTTTTAGAGAGAGAAACTGTTTTTGGGGTTTGAAACGGTTTTGGAAGTGAAGTGGGTGGGAGTAGTTGAATGTGAGTAAAGGATGGGTTAGTGGCTTTGAAAACTGTACCTGACAGAATTCGAAAACTTCGCTCTGCGCAGTTACTTTGTTTTGCGAAGCTATCAGTAGGTGTCGCAGTGCGAAGTAAAACTTTGCTCTGCAAACTTATCAGTAAGCTTCGCAGTGCGAAGGGAAACTTTGCTCTGCGAAGTTGACATGTTTTGGTATTTTCAAAATTGCAACATTTCAACAGATTTGTCACTTTTAGCTTCACCTATGGTTTCTAAAAAGCATTAATAAAGCATAAATACTTACAAAATTGGGTTGCCTCCCAACAAGCGCTTGTTTTACGTCGTTAGCTCGACGCCTATTTCGTTAAGGTGGCCAAAATGAGACGGACAACACATCCTCTTTTGCATTCCTTTGCTTTGGGAGGAATTCCATAAACTTTGAAATAGAGCTGATGTGGAGTCCATATCCTCCCTAACTTTTGTTTGCTGAACAAGGAACATATGTGGTCTATTTCATTGTCTATTTCTGCCTTGCTCACTTTCATCTCCTTCTTTTCATATAATTCTTCCTTGTTAAGTAACCGTTCCTTTTTCTCTGAAGTCATCACTTCTTCATGATCAACAGTTTCGGCCTCTTCAGTATATGACCTTTCTTGAGGAAATTCTACTTCGTGTGATATCTCTATTTCTTCCACTATTTTCATTATATCACATCCTTCAAACATTATCTCTTCCTCAATTTCATCAACATCTTCTTCAACAACCTCTCCGAATTCATGAGTTGATTGATTGTTGGTTTGAACATCCATGATTTTTGGTGGAAAATCTAATTAAACTTGCAAAATCTCCAAATGGCTTGATAAATTCTTCAATCTTTGGTTGGTATTTTCGTGTTTATCATGGATTGTTGTATGAACACATTCAAAATATTTTCCATTGTTGACATTTGTTCGTCTTCAGAATGATATTTTTGATATTGTTGATAAGATTCATACTCGAATGGAGTATAGAAGTTGATATAATCATGATCGGCCATGATTTCGTTTATGTGGAGAATCTGAAACGAGTGTAACTAACAAGAAATTTTTCTTTGTATAACAAAGAGGGTTAATGCAAACAAAATTTTACAATTTACAAAAGAAACGAAGAATATTAACAAGATATATACAGATGCTCAAAACAATACAAATTGTTGCAATGCTTAAAATATCTAAACACTAGTCCCCGGCAGCGGCGCCATTTTGATGTTAGTCAAAAGTAAGTATTTTTATATCGTTTCCACAGAGACTAGTGCAATATCGTAAGCCGTTCAACAATTGTTATCATTTTAAGTTAGGGTTTCTAAATTGTTTTTCTATAAAACTATTTGACTTTTAAAGCGGTAATAAAAACGACGAGTGATAGGATGTAAAAGCGTTGGAATCGGAGTTCGTCAATCGAGCATCGAAGATATTCTAATGATCATGTAAATGGATTCTAGCTTTTTAGCGAAATTATCACGTATCACTCGACAACATCATTCATGTCTAAATGACGTCGTGAGATCGATCGTATCGTTTAATCGACGATTTCTCAATCTATTAAACGATCTGATAGCATTACGTCCTGATACTTTATGTGATTATCAAAACACAATTCCATGTCTAGAATTTCTTATTTTGATAGAAGATTATTCTAAACCTAGATTCAAAAGTATTTTTCAATAACATTTAAATCAAACAAAAGAATGAATAGCAAGAATAACCTCAATATCACATAAGGCGCTACAATCATATATTTAAAAGATCAAAAGATTACATCTAAGCTATATTAAGTACCTCCAATTCCAACAAAGGAAAGTTAGTTGGTCATTGTCATGACAACAATACAAAAGTGGAAAAATGGATGAAGATCCAAAGCTAAGTCTTGATTTCCCAAAGATTCTTAGTTAATCCACACTCAATCCCTCTTGCTCCTGGAAGAACAACACTTTTATCTCTATTTTCTATCTAAAAATATATCAACTTTTTAAAATTCAGCTTTTGAACCTATTTATAGGTGTTCTGATATTAATGACTTCGCTCTGCGAAGTCATACTTTGCTTTGTGAAGTCCTTTCTTCACCACTAGGTTTCTGCCACCTCAACCTTGAACAGTCCAGACCGCCTTACTTCGCTCTGCGACGCTCAGACTCTGTTTGCTTGATCTTCAGAACCTACTGACTTGATTTCACCTGGACTTCGCCTAGACTTCGCTCTGCGAAGTCTTTGATTTGATTTTCTTTCATTCTTGACCTTTAAGTCCAAGGAAATAGCATATACCTACAAAAATAGTTGGGATTAGGTCTAAAAAGCATGAAATGTTAATTATCCTTTCTTTCAGATCTTTTACCAAGATAACTTGTAAAACAAGTAAGAAAAGTGCCTAAAATAAATATGCTTTATAACTAGTTTCTGGCACTTATAAGAAAACGCCCCCCCTTCCTCTACTGGTGCCGCCAGGATCTGTGGGACTGTCCAATCTTTCTGGGATAAGGATTTCAACTATGGCGCCTACGTCAAAGAGAGGTTGGTCTTTAATCCAGAAGATGTGGAGGCTTGGAATCAAGGCGTTGTTCCCTTCATGACGAGAGATGTGGGCGTCCATTACTTGCGGTCGATAATGATCTTGGACGCGATAGATCAGTAGCATGAAGAGCTGGTGCAGAATGAAGAAGCGCTCCAGGCCACGGCGAGGGCACTGGAAAAAGAGTTAAAGGAGGCCAAGGACGCCAGGGAGAAAGAGGTGAAAAAAGCCAAAGAGGCGATGAAACTTGAATGTGACGAACGCATCTCTGATCTGAAAATGGGCCATGCCGCGGATCTGGCTGGGAAGGATGGGGTTATCGCGAAGCTTCAAAATGATGTCGTGGCCGGATTGGAAAGGGAAAATCAGCTCAAGGCTGAAGTTTCTGAGGCAAAGGGTGAGTTGGCCTTGAGCGGGCTAAAGCTCAAGTCACTCTTTTGCACCCTGGCGTTGATCTTTCCGCCCTTGATTCTTTTAAGGTTATTGTAGATGGCGTCCTAGTGGACGAACCATAATCTCACTTGTTGTAATTTTTAATTTTGTTTTGAACTCAGTACTCTCTCCAAATTTGTAATGATGCATTGTTTTTCTTTAAGCTGCTCATCTGTTCTTCTTAGCTTCGGATTTCTTCTTCTTAGAGAGCGCCTCCTGGGCGATGATTATTACATGTGCTTATTTCGCAACCTTGTTAAAAATTGTCGAGTGGTTTTATTCTCAATGTTATTGTTTCTTGCGTGGACCGTCCTATTTTCGCGACGTCTTAGAGCCCTTATTGGGACTAAGGAGTTAGATGACGATCTCATTTCCAGCTCACGACGTCTTAGAGCCCTTATTGGGGTTAAGGAATTAGGTGGCGATCTCATTCTCGGCTCACGACGTCTTAGAGCCCTCATTGGGGTTAAGGAATTAGGTGGTGATCTCATTTTCGGCTCACGACGTCTTAGAGCCCTCATTGGTGTTAAGGAATTAGGTGGCGATCTCATTTAAGCTCACGACGTTTTAGTGCCCTCATTAGGGTTAAGGAATTAGGTGGCAACCCTCATTGGTTTTAAGGAATCAGATGGCAATCTCATTTAAGCTCACGACGTCTTAGAGCCCTCGGTAGGGTTAAGGAGTTAGGTGGCAACCCTCATTGGGTTTAAGGAATCAGATGGCGATCTCATTTAAGCTCACAACGTCTTAGAGCCCTCGTTAGGGTTAAGGAATTAGGTGGCAACCCTCATTGGGTTTAAGGAATCACATGGCGATCTCTTTTTCGTTCTTGGTGTTGTTGATCTGTTACAGGCGATGTAAGTAATATAAAATAGGTAATATATATATATATATATATATATATTTCAATAAGAAAGCAGGGTGCCTCGTTAAAAACCCCCACTATTGCGGGGGAAAAGAGTACTCCGTGCTCCTTTTCATTTAGACAATACAGAAATACATAAAATAAAAGACAAGGTAACCATTAAAATGGCTTCACAGGCTTTCTAGCTCGCCTTTAAATTGTCATGGTGAGCATCTCTCTGTTTGGTAGCGGAATCATTGACGTGGTTAGGTTTGTGAAATCCCAGAATCATGTTTGTTCCCTTTAGTAGGTATGTCTTGCTAGCTTTCTTTGTGAAATTTCCGGTACGCCAGGCTGGCATGCTGACCGGCTTAACTTATGGACGCAGAGCGAGGCGATGACACACTTCGGCGGGATAGACACTAAGCATATCTGTCGGCTGACGAGTGAGGAGGTTTAGGTTCTTCTTCAGAAGCTCTGTTATGCTCAGCTCTTCATCCATCAAACTCCCTTTTAGACCTTCAGCGGGTTTTGTGCGCTCTTGCTGAAATTCTTCTCTTGTACCTATGTTGACGATGTTCACCTGGTGTGCTTTTGTGTTGTCGGGTCCCTTCTTTTCCTTCTGCAGCTTCGAGCTGTTGTGGTAACATTCTCGGGCAATTTTTTGGTCTGCTCTGATAGTGCCGACCTGTCCATTGTCCAATGGGTACTTCATGACGAGGAACTTAGTGGATAGGTAGGCGTCAAGAAGGTTGAAAGCCGGGCGGCCTATTATGATGTTGTAAGAACAAGGCGAGTTGACCAGTAAATATTTAATCCTAATGGTTTTGGCGCTGTTGCCTGTACCGAAGGTTGTTTTCAAAGTAATGTATCCACGAACGTGCACCTGTTCTCCTGTGAAGCCAGCCAGGATCCCTTTGAAGGGCTGCAACTGGTCCTCATCAAGTCCCATTCTTTCAAAAGCAGAGTAATAAAGGATATCTGCGAAGCTGCTGGGATCAATCAGCACTCTTTTGATGTCCCAATTGAAGATTTGCATAGTGATGACCATAGGATCATCATCATGGGAAATTACCCCCTCGCAGTCTTTGCCTGAGAAGGTGATATCTGTTTGGCGCTCTGGCCTTGACGGGGCGTGGTCGTCAACAAGTATCACCTGTCTCACATATCTCTTTCGGGAAGCGCTGGATTCACCGCCTCCTGCGAAACCACCGGATATAGTGTTCAGAGTGTGGCGCTCGCCATCCTTTGTCGCATCTTTCTCCTTTGGGGGGTCTTCGGGGGGCGTCTGTCTTCTTCCCTGCTATCTTTGACGTATCCTCTCAATCTGCCATTCTGAATCAACTTTTCAATCTGTCTTTTCAGATGGACGCAGTCATCTGTGGTGTGTCCTTTTATCTGGTGGTACTTACACCAGGCATTCTTATCATTTCCCATTATATTTCCTCTCGGTGGCGGGGGGTCGGGGATGAGCCTGGAGTGGTAGACATCCCTTCATATCTGCTCACGACGAGTATTGAGCGATGTGAAGGATTCTGCTAGGGGGCGCGCCTGTCCGGGATATTGCGTTTGTAAGGCGCTCTGTCTCTGTGGGCGGGAGGATAGTAACTTCGGCGATGGTCGTAGTTACTGGGGCCGCGCTCTCTAGAATATCTAGCTTTCTTCTCCCTTGATGTAGCATTCCACTCTGGACATAATCTCCTCCATGGAATCAGCTGGTTTCTGTGCCAGTGATTCATTGAATTGGCCAGCGCGGAGGCCGTTCTGAAAGGCTCCCATGAACAACTCCTGGTTTGGGTTAATGACTTTGATAGTGGCGTCGTTGTACCGTGCGAGATATTCACGGAGGGACTCGTTCGATCCTTGACGGACGTTGAAGAGGCTGCTGGATGATACTTTGCGGTGGCGACTTGCTGAAAACTGGTGCGTCAATTTGCGTGTCATGTCTTGGTAGCTGATGATGGAAAAACGGGGTAGGTTCATATACCATCTGAGGGAGGCGTCTTTGAGGGTTCCTACTAACAGCTTGCACTTGAGAGAGTCAGCGGCGCCGATGATGGCCATTTGAGTGTTTAAAGCCGTCACATGTTCCACCGGGTCGCTCTTTCCGTCGAAGGACGAAAGAGAGGGTGGCTTGAAGTTCTCTGGAACTGGCGCGTTCCAAACTTCGGCGGAAAGTGGTTGCGGATCCGGATACACTGATTCGTCTTGTTAGGATTCGTTTCCTTCAGCGTGTTGTTACTGCTGGATTGTCTCCATTGTTGCTTGCAAGGCTTCGTTGTGGTCTCGAAGCTGCTGGATCTGTTGTTGTAGAGCTTCTAAGGCCGCCGGGTCCGCCATCGGTGGTGGTGACGACGGTTGTTTGAGTTAGTATGTGGAGGTTGAGATTGGTGGTTGGAAATTTGCGACTAAGCTCGCGAATCTCAGGGCTTAGATCGGTTTTTTCGAATGGATACGGGTTGAATGTTTGATTTGTGAGGGTTTAAGAATCGCGGCGGATTCGGAGAGTTTAGGGTTGCTCTGAAAGATACGGCGGATTTACGGCGTTCTGGTGGAGTTTAGAGGCCGTGGATCAGCTGTTTTCCGTTTCAGAGACGGTAGCTAGGTTAGTTTTACCGTAGCCCCACGGTGGGCGCCAATTGTACTGGCTGTGAGTACAATCTAGGAAAACTAGGGTTTTCTGAGTCTATTTAGGTCATGTCTTGTGAATGATCCCAAGGTTACTATTTGTAGCCCCAATTTGGGCCTATTTGGTCATGGTTTTAGGCCCAAATCATAAAGGGCCAAAACCACGATTAGGGCGCCCTCATAGGCTGCTGAGGGCGCCCCAAAGGGTATCCTTTAGGAGAGTTCCCTAAAGTTATATATGACTGTCAGGTGGGCCTTGTGCCCTTCTGGAGAGCGCCCAACCTCAATCAAAGGGTTCAAGCCCTATCTGTAGGGCTCTAAGTCCTAAATGGTAAGATCTACAGTCCAAATCTCAAACCAAAAAATCCAAAAGAAGAGAAAATGGGTAAGGATCTAAGCGATGAAGAAGGTGTCACTGAAACAGAAGCCGGATTGAGTCTCGATTGGAAACCCAGCATCGTGGAAACTGAAACCGATGGCGATGATTCTGCTAAAACTGAAATCGGAAAATGAAATTGATTGATGGTTGTTATTGTTGTTTTAGGTTATTTATAACAGAGAAACTAACTAGAGTCGTGGTTTTGGGTTTGAAACTGAACAGAGAAATTGAAGAAAGATCTTGCAATTGGAATTGATTTAAATGCTTTTTATTTTGATTTGAATGATGAGATATGAATCTGAATATTTCGAATATATATGTGTATTTAATCCTTTGTTCCTTTTTGTATCAAGTTCGAATTTCCAAAGCTGTGTTAGTCAATCTTGTGCCTAATTACGAAAAAAATCCTTTGTTGTTTATGAGTAAATGAATTTTGGGAGGAATTGACAGAATCTGGGTAGTTGAGATGTGGTGGTGGTGAAGCCACGATGGTGGTGATATTGTTGGCTTTTTTATGGTGTGCGGTGGTGGTTGTTAGGATGATAGAGAGAAGAGGAGGTAGAGAGAAAATGAATGAGGGAAGAAGATGAACATTGAGAGAAGAATTGATGAATATTGAGTTTTAAACAAAATGAATTTGTATTTTTTATCTTGAAGTTTTTGGATTTAAAGATGAATATATGAAGATTACGATGAAGATGAAGAAAAAGAGGGAAGAAGACGAAGAAATGTAAGAAAAAAATTAGATGTTGGTGATGCACACTAAGATATAATAAACATGTATTATTCAACGACTTCCTTTTAAAACAAAAGATCAAACAGTTAAAGTTAAAAAGATTAATAGGATTAGGGATGGCAAAGCAGTCCAACCCGCCCGTCCCGCCCGCCAAAAAACTAGTGATGGCGGATTGAAAAACTCAACTCACCCCGTTTCATGGCGGGGTGCCCCGTCAATTTTTTTTTAGAAAATAATTGATAAATTTGCAAAAAACGTGTAAAAATAACATAAAATTAAAGACTATTCAAAGAATCAAAATATAAAACTAAACTTCAAACATCCATGATCCATTAAAGTAACAAAAAAAACCATAAAACCTTAATGAAATAGTTTCAAATCCAACAGCTCAAACAAAACTTGGATTCTATGTTTAAATCCACGTCAACAAAAATTAAACTAACAAGAAGAAAACCATAAGAAAATACTCAAATCCAACAAAAACTAAACTTTGATTCAATGTCTAAATCCACACCAACAAACAAATTAAATAGTAAGTGATAACAATAAGTAGTCTTCAATCCAAATTAACAGCGGTGTTTGATGTTTGATTGAATGTTGACGATGAACAATTTACAACGGGCCTGGTTTTTTTTTTGCTTAAGCCCGACAGGCCAACCCGTCCCGCCCCGTTTTTAGAGGGTTATGCGGGGCAAACACCCTACTAATGGCGGATTCAAAATCTCAACCCACCCCGTCAAAATAGGCGGGCTCGACCCGACAGACCCAACCCGTTTTGTCATCCCTAAATAGGATCAATGGTAGACCACTCTTAAGGTTGATCCACCATAGATATTTGAAGTTAAAGTTTACGGTTAAAGATTTATTTGAATAAATGAGACAAACATAAATGATTAAAACTTTGATTTTACGAGTTATGAGACTAAAATGAAAATTGAAAATGAATTAGAGGACAAAAAAAACCAAGTAAAAAAAACAAATTTCGAAACAACAAACTTAAACATCATTATTATTTTTTTGACATCATATTTATGTCTTACAAAGTCGAACTAATCAATCTTATTTAATCTAGTGTATCTTAACAAATTCATTTTGTTCTTTATCTTTCTGCACTTTATTTTCTGCTTCTAAACCTCTGATTGTTTGTGCTCTGTTTAGCTCTGTTTTACGGTTCAGAACCTGTAATTGCCAGAATTTCAAGGAGTATTTTAAATTCACACACTATGTTACAAATTTCTCTCTTTTACCGCAACACAACATCTTTATTAATACGGGTTGCTTGTTTCCGTTCACAATGGTTTAAGGTTAAAACAAATTTGTTCTTTTCATAGGAATAGGAACACAGCACCAAAGGGTTCTCCTTTTTCATGCTTTTCCCATCACTCTTTCAACAATTGTGTTCTTTACTACTGTTAAGTGAGTGAGGATCAAGGATAAAGTTCAGATTTTTCTTTGAAAAAGATACAAAGTTTCAATCTTTTGGTGGTTTTTCTGTGTTTCATAGAAAAATTATTGATGGGTTTTTGAGTTTTTGATGATTAAGTTTCTGGGTTTATAGTAAAAGGTGTAATTGAGAGAGAAAGCTGATTTTTTTGTTGTTGTCTATTTGAGAGAGAAAGTTGATTTGAATTTATGGGTTGATTGCAAATTGCATATGGATAATTACAATCATTGCAATTTGTAACCAATTGTTGAGAGAGAAAGTTTAGTTTTTTTTTTTTTTTAAAAAGGAGAGAGAAAGTTGAATTCTTTTTGTTTATGTTTGAATGATTGCATAGTTTTGAATCTATCATAATGGCTGTGGTGAGTCCTATGCCTGCAACAATACATAGAACAGGTTCTGTGAGTTCGGTTCGCGATGTTGTGGGAGAAATTGAAGAGGAACCTAATCAAATTGTGGTTGATGAGGTAATCTATGTTGCTGTGTCAAAGGATGTAAAAGAGAGTAGATTGAATTTGACTTGGGCAATACAGAATTCTGGAGGAAAAAAGATCTGTATCCTCTTTGTTTTTGTGCCTGCAACTATGATCCCTTTGAGTAAGTAATTTGTAGCATATTTGTGTATAGAAATACTATGTTTTTCAATGTTTGTGGCATATTTGTGTTTAGAAATACTACGCTTTTCAATATGTTTGTATATATAATACCATGCTTGTCTAAAGTTTACACCATTTTCAATTGACTCAACTTGGACTCAATTTCTGGTATATATGTCCTTGATGATCAATATTTTTGAAATTACCAAGTGATTTTAAAGTGTAACCAAATAAGGGCCATGAAATAGTTAGGTCAATTTTAGAAATTTAGTTATAAGGTTCTTATGTTACTATGTTAGGTGTCAATTAAATTTTAATATTTAAAGGTTTATGCTACTTCATGGTGTTGGTGGGTTGAATTTGTCATATTTATCATGTGATGTACTGCTTCAGTTTATCCCTGTTGACTGTAGTAGTGGTAGTTTCATGAACAAAATTTAATTGTAATAATGTATGATAACTTTTGAAATTTCAAAATTTGTGTTTTTACTTTTTAGTTTTATATAGTGGTCTATAACTTCGATATTTTTTTTTCTTTTGTTAACAGTGGGTGCTAAATTTCCCGCAAGTTCATTGAAGGATCAAGAAGTCCGAGCTTACCGGGAAATGGAAAGGCAAAACATGCATAAGACTCTTGATGAATATCTTCGAATCTGTCAACGGATGGGGGTAATTGTTATTGTCATGCTATATGCTTATGAATTTTTAAAAGTAATTTAAATATATCACATATAATTTCCTGATACAGGTGCGTGCAGAGAAATTACATATCGAAATGGAGAACATTGAGAAAGGAATTGTAGAACTTATCTCTCAATATGGAATCCGAAAGCTTATTATGGGAGCAGCATCTGATAAGAATTATTCTAGGTAAGAAGCCAGATTAAAACCCTCCCTAAACCATATTATTAGTTTGTTCATTTTTTTCGCTAATGGAGTTACATATTCCCCTTCATTTTTGTTGCCCCTCAGGGTGTTTGGTTACAAGAAAACAATCACAGTCCTTTTTCAGTCCATGCTCATTTGTAATTTTACCGAAATTATGATTATTCTTTATTTCATAAGTTGTGCTGATAAACTATTTGAATTAAGAATTTTCCAATCTTTATATTTGTTTTAGTGAAGTCAACATTATGTTTTTCAACGAGCTTGCATGACATAACAGGAGAATGATGGACCTCAGATCTAGGAAAGCCATCTATGTATGTGAACAAGCTCCATCTTCTTGCCATATACAGTTTATCTGCAAAGGCCACCTTATACACACAAGGTATGAGGCCTCCTAAAATATTGATATGTTGTAATATACGAGAGATAATAGCTTCACATGAAAGATCAATATCATTAAGAAGCAAATGTCGTGTCTGATGCTTGTGACTGTGTTAGTGCTTCATAGATAAAGTGTTTTTGCCTATAGTTGTCATTGCTTTTGGTTTGATGCCAAATTACTGATATAAATACCATATCAACGCAGGGATCGCAGTTTAGATGAACGAAATGTAGAGGTTGCATCTCCTTTGCTGCAGCAAGTGCCTAACTCTGTGAGACCTTCAAGATCTCAATCTATTACACTGGGGCAAAATCCTAGGACAAATTCAATAAGTTCTTCTCAAGAGTTATTTCGCAGAGTGAGGTCTGCTAATGATGGAATGACAGCTAGCATTGCAACTAATTCTTCTCCAGTTGACACTGAGGGGTTTTCAACTCCACGTAACAGGCGAGGTACAGAAGTAAGTTCTGATGAATCCGATAGGTTGTCAAGGACGAGTCCTTCAGGTTTGTCGACATTCTCCGATAGTGCAATTGATCAAACACTGACGCCAAATTCTGTTGCCGAGAGCTGTGAGAATGCATTAGACTTGACTTTGAGTCACCTGATTAAAGACGAGGATCTTCGTCATTTATCGCCTCCAAGTGTACTGGTACAAAAATATTCTTTTTTTTCCTTAAAGTATTGTTTGTGCTAGCTATGATGCATGTGCATATTTTGTGTGTTGACCTTTAGCAAGTCATTTGACATTTTTACTTTCTAGATTTCGATTGATAAAATATTAATACGCATACTATAGCAGGATGGTGGAGTGAACGATACGCTCTATGAGCAACTCGAACAGGCTATGTCGGAGGCTAATAATGCTACTCGACATGCATACCAAGAAACGTTTAGACGCGGGAAAGCTGAAAAAGATGCCATTGAAGCCATACGCAGGGTAACTGTTCTGTTTTTATGCATAAAATATAAGCTCCTTTTTAAATTAAAATCTTTTTAAAAATACTGTTTGGACTAGCTTCTTCTATGGAGAAATAAAAAAGTCAGGTCAAATGGAGTCCAAGATAATTTAAATGATTAAGCATCATTTTAGGTTGTATTATCTTGCCATGTGTCGGTATTGCAATTTGATAAACTGTTAGGATATAGAATAGTTAGAGTAGTTAAGAGTTGGTTAGTAGAAGTTTGTTAGTGAGTTGATAAGTTTGTTAGGTGGTTGTTAAGAGTTGTTATTTTGGTTATTCTTAGGAAGTCTTTAAATAGCCCTCAAGGGTAGAGGAGAAAGTTAGTTTGTTATTATCTCAATATCTTGCCATGTGTTGATAAGGATGTGACTAGAGAATTATCTTGTGTGAAAGGAGAGTGCTCCTTTGGGGTAGCCTTCTGTGCAAGGTTATCATATTAATTGTAAACCTTTTGTATCTTCTCTTTCAATCTTACTACACAAATAAGAAATTCTTCAGCTGTTGCAATATTTATCTTTATTCATTTGAGTTTGTTTTACCAATTCCTCTAATCTTGAAGATTAGAATTCTTGGGTTCCTAACATAAACCCTCTAATCCTTTTCAACGTTTGAACCACCCAATCAACAGGCTAAAGCATCTGAAAGCTTATATACAGATGAATTGAATCTGAGGAAAATGGCGGAGGAAGAACTAAGAAAGGAAAAAGAAGAGCTTGAGAGTGTGACGAGCCAGAGAGACAAAGTAAATGAAGAACTTCGACTTGCTGTGGATCTGAAGTCATCACTAGAGAGTCAACTTGCATCGTCTGAAGTTATGATACATGAGTTGGAGCAGAAGATCATATCTGCTGTGGAGCTGTTACAAAGCTACAAGAACGAGCGAGATGAATTGCAGATGCAGCGTGATAATGCATTGAGAGAGGCAGAAGATCTGAGGAAAAAACAAGGAGAAGGCTCAAGCACTCACGTGCCTCAATTGTTCTCAGAATTCTCTTTTTCAGAAATCGAAGAAGCAACTCGTAACTTTAATCCATCTCTAAAGATCGGAGAAGGTGGATATGGAAATATATATAAAGGTCTACTCCGTCACACCGAAGTGGCTATAAAAATTTTGCATGCCAACAGCATGCAAGGACCCTTGGAGTTTCAGCAGGAGGTGAGGATGGCTTGACTTTTGTATGATAGTTTTGAAAATCATCTTATTTAAATCTAATAATTGTGTGTTTATTATGCAACCTTCATGTACACTGTGCACCAACCACTTGTGCAAGATCCCGGTGGTGTTTATTAGTTAATCCTTGGCATAATGTATCATCAACCTTGCCTTTAAAACTCAGAGAAGAAAAAGATGATTAAGGTTTGTAGGAAAAAAGGATAACGATTTTGACACCATTTTTCGGTTTCTTATCAGGTGGATGTATTGAGTAAGCTAAGGCATCCCAATCTGATCACTCTTATAGGAGCCTGTCCAGAATCCTGGTCTCTTGTCTATGAGTATTTGCCAAACGGAAGCCTCGAAGACCGTCTTGCCTGCAAGGATAACACGCATCCACTATCATGGCAAACGCGGATTCGAATCGCTGCAGAACTCTGCTCCGCTCTCATCTTTCTTCATTCAAGTAAACCTCACAGCATAGTGCATGGTGACTTGAAACCCTCCAATATCATTCTGGATGGAAACCTTGTCAGTAAGCTTAGTGACTTTGGAATCTGTCGCATATTATCAAATTACGAGAATTCTAGTAATAGTAATACACAGTTTTGGAAAACCGATCCAAAGGGAACTTTTGTCTACATGGATCCTGAATTCCTTGCTTCTGGTGAACTCACTCCGAAATCAGATGTTTATTCTTTTGGAATCATATTATTGAGATTGTTGACTGGGAGACCGGCATTGGGAATAACTAAGGAGGTGAAATATGCAGTAGATACCGGAAAGTTGACATCTTTATTGGATCCTTTGGCCGGAGACTGGCCATTTGTGCAGGCTGAACAGTTAGCTCGCTTGGCCTTGCGGTGTTGTGAGATGAATAGGAAGAGCCGGCCGGACCTTCATTCAGATGTATGGAGGATATTGGATGCAATGAGGGCTTCTTCTGGTGGTACAAACTCCTTTGGTCTAAGTTCTGAAGGGCCACACCAACCTCCTTCATATTTTATTTGTCCAATCTTCCAGGTAACTAACTAGCTATTATTTCCTTTGTTTTCCAGCTTCAGCTATTTGGATAAACAGCTTAATTATGCACTTATAGCACAAGTGTTTATTGTATTAGTGCTTATTTTATGTATAAGCTATCTCTATAACAAAAGATAAAATAAAGTCAAATTGTTTTCATATATTAGTTAGTTGTTGTTATCATAAGTTAGCCTGAAGAACTTATGGAAATAACCAGAAAACAGTTTATGGATGAGTTCTATGTTGTTTCTATAAACAGTTTCACAAGTGCTTATGTTAGTAGATAAGTTCAAATAAGCCAATCCGAACAGACCATACAACTTGTTTGGTTTAAGAAAACATTCTCTATTTTTATTTCCTGTTTTCATTCTTAATTACAAAATGACGCCTTTTTCCACTGTTTTTCAAAAAGTTTATACGGAAAATAAAAATAAAACGTTTTTTTTCAAACCAAATGAATAATGTCCTCGCGATGTTTTAGGATGTCCACCGCAATCAACACCTGTCATTCTGAGCAAATGTAATCCATCCTATATTGTGTGTTTCTTTCTTTCTTTATTTCTGTATGTTTTATATCTCTTTGTTCTTCACTTGTGCAATACTTTCCAAACTGATGGAAAATGGAATGATATAAGCTTTTTAGGATATAAAAAATATCATCAAAGAAAGTTTTAATGATCATGATCTTCATACTTATGCAGGAAGTCATGCGAGATCCACATGTAGCTGCGGATGGTTTTACTTACGAAGCAGAGGCTATCCGAGGATGGCTTGACAGTGGTCATGACACTTCACCGATGACAAATAGTACGCTTTCACATCAGAATCTTGTCCCCAACCGCGCTCTTCGCTCTGCAATTCAGGATTGGCTTCAAAGTCACTGATCAAGCTCATAACTTCTCCTATGCCCATTTTCATTAAACTGTATATCTACCTGTTTATAATATGTCTAGGAAAGAAATATGCCATTATATTTTTTTACAACCTTATATCACTTCTTTTGAGGTATTTGTTTCTTAGAGTTCTATATGAGTTACATTTGATACCTATATCCTCTTGTTTATATAGGTTAAATAACCACGTGGTATCTTCAGTCATTGTATACATGACATATATCAAAATAGTTTTTTTGTGTGATTATCTTTCTTTTTTTGGTATTATGTTAACAACTGAGAGTCTGAGAGTTCTATGAAAGGATGTAGAAACTCCCAAAACAATAACATCAATGGAACCCCTAAAAATAGCACCAGTGGAAGATAGACCATGACCATGATTTTCCTTAGATGCACCATATATATTACACTTGATCCGATCACAAAAAGTCTTCATGCAATATAATTGAATAATAATTAGGGTCCTTAGGAGCATGGCATTCAATAGAAAAGTACTTTAAAATAGTAAATTCTTGCATATAATGTACCTTTGGAGAATTATCAAGAGAGAGAAAAGGCAGTGGAAACCTGATTAATACAGTATATATATACCGTTGAATGGTGATCAACCTATTATTAAATGCCAATTAATTCCAGGAAAATAAATTACCTAAATAATATTGACAATTGCATAAATGACCACATCCTCCACATGAGTACTCCAACTTTTACTAAAAACAAAAAAAAAAACTGAAGAAATGGATGAAAAATCAATTCTAACATTCAAAATAGAGCACAACTAATTTTGCAACTAAGAATGAAATGAACAACCAAAGAACAAAAGTTATAAAGTTTCACAAGCCTTAGGGCAAACCCTCTACGACACAACTTTATCTTTATTCAACAACTGATCTTTAGGCACCTTGTTGTGAAAAAGATGCCAAACAAGAAATGATTTTGAAGGAGGAATTACTGCACTCCAAATTTTCTTTTGCCAATGAAACTGAGCTCCTGAGTATAAAGAAAAAATCATTGTTGGCACTAGAAAAATATATGCTAAGAAAGCTTAAGCAAAGCAGCAGAGTTGATAACACACAATGATCAAAGACTGAGGCATCCTTCTTCAAGATGTTAACATAATATTCCCCAGCCACCGTAACAACTTTCTTGTTATAATTATCGCCAGACCAAATAAAATTTCTTAACCAAGAATCTAGAGTTTTAAGAAGGGATATCAAGCAAGCATTGGAAGCTGTTGTAAATCTGGATCAAAACTCACATCAATAAACTTTGATGTGTGGAGCAAGGGTCAGTGACAACCAATAACCAAAGCAATCTCCCACGATAACAACATGTCTAACAACAATATAAAGCAAAACCACAATTGAATCAAAGAACAACAAGATAAAATATTAGTAGAGAAGAGGAACATCACACAATATTGTTTACCCAGTTCCATCCACAACTCTCTCTTCCACTAATCAAGAGAGTAACTTTACACTAATATTCCAAAAGAAATTACAATAATCAGTCTTCAAACCTAAGTCTACCATTTTCCCGATTCTCTTCCCGTGACAGAGACTCAATGATTTCTCTATCCAAGGTGTTTACAATTGTTTTCCAACCCTAGTTTCTATCCTCAAAAGAAACCGATCATTAGCCTTTGATTTCCTAATGATCTCCTCTTTTGGTAAACCCTAGTTTGCCTCAATCTCACCTCTCATATGTTTCCCATGTGTTTCCACCTCATGAATCCCTCCACAAAAGGCACTAACCCTTTCCCAAGAGTCACCTCTTTTGATTCCTCAAGATCCTTATTTTTTCACACTTAAAACTATGTTGAAACTGCCTTTTTATAAACATGGCCGCACATTTACGCCTAGGTGAAAAACAACATCCCAAAAACACTCTCAACTGATCTCTTGCGCCTACGCGCAAAAACGGTAGAATGTCCAGAAAACAAATTTTAAGGCATTTTTCAACAAGCTATGAACCAACATCCCATGGATAATAGATTTAACTAGTTGAAGACCCTCCATAATAGAAAAAAGGTGACCCTTCAAGATGGGAGTTTAGTTTTAATACAATCAACAATAGGTTGCAAATTGACAGGTTTAGGCTTACCTCTAAATAAAGGAGTACCTACATAAGTAAACAAAAACTCAAAAACACACTAACATTCTAATGGAGTTGAGGGTGACATAGGACCCAAGTTACTTGAGGGTGGCTATTGGAGTTGTATTAGAATGGAGTACTCTCGCATTGCCTAGGTTCTTCATCTAACAATCATTTTATTAGTTATTTGCTTTCATTTTCTTTTCCACTGTTAATGGTCACCATATTTGTCATTTTTATACATATCATCAATCATTTATTTATTTTTTGGTCAAGTAGTCTAGTGGATCTTCGATCATATTTTACCGTATAAATTATATTTGTGGTTTTTTAACGGGAGTTGACGAAAATATTTTAAAAACCGTAATATACAAAATTACATGATGTAAAATATGATGCATATGCATCAACTCTTTACACATCAATAAATTTTTTCTATATTATGTTGTTGTGTAATTTTTTTACCATTTTATAAGTTAGGAAGTTTCTACAAGTATGTAACAGTAACTAATTCGGTGTGAATTCTCTCTTTTTCAACTAAATTTTCTCTATACATATAACTATGAGTTAAAGATTGAACCTCTGAACATATGTTTAAGGAACCCTAATTTTTTGTCATTTGAACAATTAATTGTTGGTATGAGATACTTTTTATTTTGTGAATATGTTATAAGTTGACACATAACTTGTGTATATATAATTACACTTTTGGTCCCTTAAATATTTTTCAGGTTTCATATTGGTTCCCTAATTAATAAAAGTAACGTTTTGGTCCCTTAAATCCTTCTCTGTTAGTCACTTTGGTCCCTTCCGTTAGTTTGTGTTAAAAAACGTTCACTTTTGGTCCCTTAAATATTTTTCAGGTTTCATATTGGTCTTCTATTAAGGGACCAATATGAAACCTGAAAAATATTTAAGGGACCAAAAGTGAAACCTGAAATTTTTTTAAGGGATCAAAAGTGAACGTTTTTTAACACAAACTAACGGAAGGGACCAAAGTGACTAACAGAGAAGGATTTAAGGGACCAAAACGTTACTTTTATTAATTAGGGGACCAATATGAAACCTGAAAAATATTTAAGGGACCAAAAGTGTAATTTACCCTATAACTTATTAGTTGATTAATGCTTCCTTTAGTTTGTTGGAATCAAAAGTGTAAACGAATTATTAGTTATTAACCACCTAGTTTTTTATATAATATTGTTAGTGGTAGGTTAAAGTATCTTTTTATGCTAAAGTATTTGATTTTGGGTCTTATTTTACTAGATATATTATATATAGGACGGCATTCCCTTTTAAAAAATAGTACGGCATTCGATTATTTCGTTTGATTCTCAACACTCTAATATAATCACAAAGAAGAATCTGACATAGAATATCCAGTAAAAGCTGCATCCTATCATTATCATAGAGAAGTTTAAAATGTGATGCATGTAAACCAAATTAAAGAACAAGTCCCTACACTTTTCCAACAAAAAGAAAAAACACCCTACACTTGCTTATTAAACCTTCGTTAAATAATTAAAAAATAAATTCACTTGGGTTGGTTGAGTGGTGTTGGCTTGAAATCTTAGAGTGTGATCATCTCAAAATCAAATTTTGCTCTAACTTTAAAGAGATCCTCGCAAGAAAACGGTGAGATTTGACTGCTTAGATTAGTCGGTCTTTGCGTCAAATACCGAGTTTTCAAAAATATATAATAATTAAAAAAACAACTGATCCTTTGTATAATTTATTTTGATATAAATTCCTTTAGATAATTACTATATCATCAAACCGACGTCGAAAGCATGACATGTGTATATTTGTATAAGTGAAATAGTTTAAAATATATTAAAAGAAATGAAATTAAAGTAATAATCGATATGTCCCGACTGGACTTGAGTTCTATTTTTGTCAAATAAAAATTTAGGGTTTGGGTGGTACCCAAATTCAAAGAAGTGCAGGCATTAGGGTTCAAAGGCCTAGAATTTTACCTTAAAGGAAAAATGGTAGCTTTTAATTGCTTTAATATTTTTAATCTTAAATGATAATATCTGATTTTACATATGATCTTTTATATATATATATATATTGTGTTTCATCAAAAGATTTTGTAAATAATAAGACTAAAACTAGCCTCAAATAAGCTCTCCTACTTAGCTCTTCAACTTTGATGATCTTGGCTGAGAAGGTCCTCAGTGCCTCAAGTGAATGATCAAAATCATATCCTGGTTATATTGAAGGGCACTTCAACACGTCTTAACACATCATTCTTATAATAACAACTTTCTTAAAGTTTGTGTTTTTAATTAGAATAATGATGATCAAACATCAAAATCCCAACACAATATTGTATTGCATAGGTCGACATACTGTATTCTCTAAGTTTCAACAAGTCTTAACACATATCATTCTCATAATAACAACTTTACCAGAGTTTGTGTTTTTCTTCAGAATAATAATACTCAAACATCAAAATTCAAACACAAACACCATATTGTATTGATCAACTTCATTTGGTATGCCTCGCTTTTATGCCCCCTTGGAAGAGAAGGGGGAAACTATCTTGATTAATGTAACATCCGGGATTCGGATCCGGGATTCGGCAACTAACGGCCCCCGCGATCCCCCGCGATGTACTCATAAAATTATTTCTTCCACTATTCCAATATCTTCATAATTATTAGTACTCACAAATAATTTATCTGGGATGTTACAATCTACCCCCCTTAAAAGAATTTCGTCCTCGAAATTCAAACTTTACCTAAAAATAGGTATGGGTAGATTCCCAACATTTCTGATTCTGACTCTCAAGCTGCTTCACCATACGGCAGCTCAATTGGTAGTGGGAATGGATTGGCCATGTACTTATAGCCTCCAGGGTACGTGGTTCGATTCCCACGGAAGGCATGAAACTCCACTTGGGGGGTGGAGAAGTCCATGAGTACATCTCGGCCCTTGAAAGATAGGGAGGCCAGCCCATTGGGAGCCACCGGATGTTACAAAAAAGGCGCCTTTTTTGTAACATCCGGTGGCTCCCAATGGGCTGGCCTCCCTATCTTTCAAGGGCCGAGATGTACTCATGGTCTTCTCCACCCCCCAAGTGGAGTTTCATGCCTTCCGTGGGAATCGAACCACGTACCCTGGAGGCTATAAGTACATGGCCAATGCATTCCCACTACCAATTGAGCTAGTAGCTCAATTGGTAGTGGGAATGCATTGGCCATGTACTTATAGCCTCCAGGGTACGTGGTTCGATTCCCACGGAAGGCATGAAACTCCACTTGGGGGGTGGAGAAGACCATGAGTACATCTCGGCCCTTGAAAGATAGGGAGGCCAGCCCATTGGGAGCCACCGGATGTTACAATTAATGACTTGTTCTCATAGTCGATAGAACAACACCTCACATGTAAACTAATATTAAAGCACAACCTTAAAAAGTCATGTATCTGATTAGACGTTGACACATGTTTAATGCACATATGTTTACAAGTCGACTCCAATGTCACCTTAAGTTCGCATGCTAGCTAATATTTTGGACTGGCTTTGAGGGTGACCCAAAGCCAATATCTTATATTTAATGCTATATAAGTTTCACATTCCCACATCTAAAGGTACACATTCTATAAACCTTAAACCTCATACTCTCGACCAATCACTGATTTAATTGATTATCAAGTTTTTACATTTGCACCACCTCTATGGAGCAGTTGTTGGAGCTGTGTCGTCTTAGCAACATTACCGCCTCTCATACCATCTATCAAGGTCCACTCGAGATCACCATTAAAATAAAATGTAGATTTTAAAATAATTTTTAACCTTATTTTTTCTATTTAATTGTAAAGTTTGTTTTTGCGTCTGTTTGGTTTCATGTTTAGACGCTCCAAACGTGACTCCTCATCCTGAAATGTGATTTCAACCAATTTCTTTTATGTTTGGATAGCTGAAAAATCAATCCTTGTATCATGGATCTAGCCCAAACGTGAGTCCCTTCAAAAACACAAATCATCTCTTTTGCGACAACTAAAAGCGATTTAGGAATTTGATGTTTGTGACAAATATGTTTTACCTAATTACCCCTGACTTGTTTTCCATTTTCCTACAAAGTCACAATCTCATTGATGATTTTGTTCTTCAACAATTATTTTCCCTGGTCGTTTCACACAACCAGCAAAATGAAAACGCCCTCTCTCTTTCTAGGTTAGAGATGAAGTTATTGGGCTCCTTTTTGGTCAAAAAGGAATTGAGCTCTAAAAGCCAATTAACTTCCCTTACTTAGGCAAAACAATAACCGAAGACAAAAAATTATTTAGTCAACAAAGTTTAGGTGAGTTAAGTTTCGGGGACTCATCAGGGTATGAGAACACCTCTAGATTCAAAAAACGCTTACAAAAGTACTTACTGATCACCTAATAAAGAGGTCCTCACATTGACAACATAAGTTGAACCCACGACCTAGCGAGTGAGTCAACTCCTTACCAACTAAGACAACCTTCATCAGCGAAGGAAAATAATATTTGATAGCTTTCATATTTTATTGATTATTTTTTTCGTTTTCACATTTTTTTAAGAAGTCAAATTAGCTCATCGAAAATGACACCGAGAAGAATTGAACCTGCGATTTTAAGAGAAGCACACTCCAAAAACATATTTCGCCGGCAGTGAGGATTTCAAGGGGGGAAGGGTTCCAAGCAGGGTGCCACAAACGGGGGGGGGGGGGGGGGGGGGGGGGGGGGATGTGGGAGATTGGATTGATGTGAGACGGCGGAGGCGGAAAGCGCAACGACAAGATTCTTTTGGACAGGACAGACAGCGGGAGGAATTGCGGATTGCGGGAAGATTGGTCTCTACTTCCAATTCCGGGCGGTCTAGGGTTAGGGTTTTTTCACGTTCTCATGGCAGACATGTGCGATCACGGTCTTCTGGTTTTCGGTTGTATTCACGCGACGGGATGATGCTTTCTTCTTCTCACGACAGTATTGCTGGGCGACAGCACTCCTTATTTGTACATTAGTAATTTTTTAAAATAAAATTCATATTCTAGGTAATCTACAAATAATTAAATTAAGGGTTAAATATGTTTTTGGTCCCTATATTTTAAGATACTTCGAAGAATAGTCCCTACATTTTAAAAAAAAGTTTTTAAAATCCCTACTTCTTTTCTCCGTTATCAAAATTAGTCTCTTCCGTCAATTTTTACACAATTAGTAAACAAATTGGTGATGTGACATTTCTTTTTTTACTTCTTAAATGAGTTGGACCAAAAATATGTGTAAAACACAACCCGACCCATCTATCAAACCCATTACAAAGAGGATTGAAATCCCTAAATCCCCAAATCAAACTCCTTCTTTCCTCACGATCTCTCCATTCATATCTCTACAAAATTTCTTCTTCTTCTTCTTCTTCTTCGCTGACAATTCTTCCACCAAGCTCTCCGGCTTCTCCAATCCGACTACCACCACCGACTCTTTCCTCGCACCGTTAAACTCCCTCTTTAAAGTTCTTTTACAATTTTTGGTTTTGTATTTTGATTGTTTAAGTTGAAAAAATCCGAGCAAAAACAAAAGGAAAAAAAATGTCAAATGAGCAGAAAACTTATTCCCAATTTTGAATTACTCAGATGTGGATTTTGATTGTGGAAGTTGAAAACAGAAATTAAAAAACAAAGGAGGAAGTAGAAGGAGGAAAGGTGAGTTTAAGGCTACATGCAGTGTGATTTTTACGGGTTTATGAAATAGCAAGAATAAAGGGAGGAAAATGGTGGCTGAACGTGATGGAAATGAAGGGGGTAAAGGGAAATTAGGGTTTTTTCTCTTCATTTTCAGGGTTTTTTTTCCTGCAGATCTTGAAGGTGAAAGAGATGGCATCGCATGGGAGAAGATGAAAAGGGGGTGATATGGTGGTGGCAGCTGATGTTGAAGGAAGGAGAAAGAAGATGAACACGATTGGATTTAAGATTATTTTTAATTGTTTTATTTAATAAATCAAATAAATATTAAAAATTTAATTTATATAATATTTTTGACATATGGCATCCCATGTCATTTATTAGGCCATGTGGCATCCTAGTGTTGTCGATGTGGCAACTTCTGTTTGTGACGGCAAGGACCACTTGTAGCAACAGAGAAAATGTGAGGATTTTAAAAACATTTTTTGAAATATATGGACTATTTAACCCTTAAATCTCTCAAAATGTAGGGACCAAAAACATATTTAACCCTTAAATCAATAATGCAATATAGTTATAAATAATTATATAAAACAGAAATAAAATCTAATTTTAAATACGTATTAATACCCATTTTGATAATTATACATTTAAAATCAAGTTTGATCCACAAACGATCCAAACAATAAGAATTTATATGAATCACTTTTACATTGATGTATACAAACATGCATCAATTCACACATTCAACTCACTATTAATCAAAATCAATTCACAAAGTCAATTCTCTCTAACCCGGAACAATACACATTATCACAGTATAGTGGATAAACTAGAGTTAAATTATAGGTTAACTAGAGTTACCAGGTTGGTTAGGTAGTTATGAAGTTAGTTACTTCAACTCACTCTTATAAATGACTCACTCTATTATACTCATTCATTTATCTTTTACCAATCTATATTCATTCTATATGAATCTCTATGAGTATCTCTCTCATGAGTGGAACTATATTTGTTTTTTTTTCTGATCATTATGATCTTCTTCCCTATAATTTCATGATTTATAAGACACATGCTTTATATATATTCTCAGTTCTCACATTAAATGACTTGAATATGTACGAAGTTCGTTGGAAGTAGTTTAAGGGTGAAATTGGTTGGAAAAAAAACAATGGTTAAATGACTCAAACTAAATGATTTGAATATAAGAGACGACAAATTTAACGAGACTTAAACTTAAAATTGCATGAATTAATTATTTGAATTTAAATAACTTTGGATAAAAATGAAGAAAGTAAAAGATTTATAAATATATGTGAAATTTAAAGTAAATGAAAGAAAATACTTTAATTGAAATGTCGACAATTTTTTTTAAAGAGGCTAAAATGATATATTACCACCACAAAAAAGTCATCAGCACAAAGAGTGCTAAGGAAGACTTAAACGATCCAAATTACAAACACGAAAAAGAGAAACAAAACAAAACAGGGAGTTAAGTTACAGAAGTTAGGCAGAACATAGGATTTTGCATTCAAAAATTGTAGTCAAAATCGAATAAAACAAATTTCGATTTAAACCACCAATACACAAGAAGCTTAACCCGTTCGCCCATGGAAATAATATGCTCCTCCTTATGTTAAAAAATACGCCTATTTCTCTCTTTCTAAATAATGGAAACAACCGTTAACCATAACATCTTGAACACTAAGCACATATTTTTAGAGAAATCTTCTAAGCTGCAAAACTGATTTAGATGCTCAAGAATTAAATTGTTTGAATGGTAAAAGTTACAAAAATTGAAATATTTTAAAGACGCTGGAAGATATAGTTAATATTTTGGAAAGCTTGAACATGTTTTCAATTTAAGAGAAGACTTCAAAATACTAAGTATTTGACCATTTGTCATCTAGAGAGAAATATTGTTTATAGAGTAATGATAACTTGACACAAAAAACAAACACAAATACGACACCTTATACTGTATTCCACTGTAGACTAATATCTTTATTTCCTTCTTTTCCTTTCGAGAAATGATATTTATACAACCATTTTTTGACAACTTTTGAAACAACCCTCTCTCTCATACTCACATGTGTTTTTATTCTCTCTCTTCTTCTTTCTCTCTCTATTGTTTTTGTCCAATAAGAAGAGGGGAAGAATGGTTGTCACAAAAGTTGTCTAAAATTGGTTGTACAAATATCATTCATCTTTCCTTTCTCATTCTCTCTCTTCCTATTCTCTGTCACTCGCCGGCGAGAGTAGAATTCTATTTTTTTGACGGTGTGAAAGTGGTGCAAGAGTACAGTTCTGAAGGACAGTGGCTATTTGGCCGAAAAGCAGTCGACATGGATGTCGGTGGGTAGAGTGAAAATGGGAAGAAATTCTGGGTGGTGGTCGGAGTCAATGTGGGAAGAAAAAGTTGGACTGAACACGGGAAGAAGAAGAAGAAGGGCGAGGAAGAATTTCTGATGGGTGGTGGTGGAAGATGAAGAGTGAGGTCGCAGAGAATAGAGAAGAAGAGGAGGATGCGAAGGGAATGACAAAATTATCCCTATGTTTTAAAGTCAAAATACTTATTTGCCCATGGTGTCTTGTATTTGTCAAAAAACTTGTGTCACGTTATCATTTCTCTATTTATAAAGAGAAATGATATTTGTACAACCATTTTTTGACAACTTTTGTGACAACTTTCTCTTTCATGTTCACATTATGTTTTTGCTTTCTCTCTCTATTGCTTTAGTTTTTGTGTCAATATCTTCTTTCTTTGTAAATTTATAGTTGTCCCAAAGTTGTCATTAAAATGGTTGTTCAAATAACACAACTCTTATCTTTTAAGAAATGATATTTGTACAACCATTTTTTGACAACTTTTGTGACAACTTTCTCTCTCATACTCACATTATGTTTTTACTTTTTCTCTCTATTGTTTTGGTTTTTGTGTCAATACCTCATTTTCTTTGTAAAATTATGGTTGTCTCAAAAGTTGTCGATCAAATTATTGTTTAAATAACACACTTCTTATCTTTTACTAAACTTTTTAGCAAAAAATATAGGTTGTGGCCTGACACCCAACAGCGAAGCCATAGGTCTCAATGGGGGTAGTTTTGGCTACCCCAACAATTTTTTTTATTTTTTATTTTAGTAAGTTATATATTTTGCAATTAACTACTCCAATAATATATATTTAGCTACCATAAGTAAGTTTATTTGTCAAAAATTAGTTAAAAAGGAAAGCCAAAAAATATTCATTTGTTTGATAGATGTATTTATTTCTATTTTGACACTTCCATTCTTTTAATCTCTTAATAACTATAAAGAGAGTTTTAATAAAAATAAAAATTGTCAAGACATCATCAACATATATTTTATTTTGTTAAATTTGGCCCCTTTGTAAAAAATGGCTAACTTCACCGCTGCCGACACCTACTCAATTTTTGTTGTTGCCGGCTTCTTCCCCCGTTGATCCTGCATTGTTTGTCGAATTTTCCCGCTTATTAAAAGATTCATTACCGTCAATGATCACACTTCTATCAAATGTTAATTTTCATCTTAACTTAAACGTCAACTCTTTATCATCATCTACTTAATTCGGAGTCATCAAATTTCTAAAATTTGTCTTAACAATAACATAAGTTCATTACAATCAAACATGCAAACAACAAATATTAATTATAAAAAATATAAATGTAAATGTGAATATCTAACATTTTTTTGGTCAAGTAGTTTATTGGCTAGAATTCACCTTATAAGATGAATAAGTGGGGTGTCTAGAATTCGAACATTGACCCCTACATATAACAATATATTGTCCCTATCAACTGAGCTGAATTCTCGAGGACGAATATCTAACATTTTTATACCCATGGAAAAAGAAAATAGCCAAACTTGTTTGTATGTTTCTATTTTTTACAAATATTTATTTATTTTTATTGAAAAAGAATTAGAAACTCTTTCTTTAATGGGATGATGTCTATCTCTTTCGAGTTTTGAGTCATTGACGCAAGGAGTGTTTCAGACAAAATGAGGGGTCCCACATATAAGAATCTTCACACGTGTGATCCCTCCATAAATCAGTGATGGTACGTGTGTCATGTTTGGATATGCTTTAACGTAACCTTTGCGCATGTGAGGGCCCTACTTTTTAGCCTTCGTGTCTTGTGCTTAAGGAAAAGGGAGAACACTTCAATATGCGGTCCCGTCTATATCTTTTTGATACGTCTCATAACATCATCGGTCGATAAGTAAGATTTGGTTTACCCATCAAAAAGAAAGTAATATTGGTTCAGCTTATAAAGATAGAACCGAATTTTAGCCTTGAATTAAGAGTTGTTAATGGTGGCGGTGGTGGTCATAGTGGGGATTGATGGTGGTCGAAGTGGTGATTGTATGGACTGGTGCCGCGCTAGATGAAGGTGGCAGTGGGAGTGATTTTTAGAGCAGCAACATTCATACTTATTGGTGGTATAAATGAAGCTCTCTTAATATATTATATTATTTTACATTTTACGATTATTTAAACCGTTTAACTACATTTTTTAAATATTCATACAACTTCTTTAAAACTGTCAGATGGGTCCCACTAATCTCATAATAATCCATCACAACCCAAAAAACATGTGTTATTTGTAATTTATATTATTATTTTTATTCCAACACTAAGATAAACCAATGTGGTTCAATTGAGGAACTGTGACAAATTGATGGTTGCTTTACAAAGCCAAATATCAATATATGTATAACACAATGTCTTTAGTGTCAGTTAAAACATGACAATTGTCAACCGATAATTATACTCTTAGTGGTGTTAGTAAGTAATTGGAGTAGTGGTCGGTGGTGGTTGATTGATGGTGTTCGAAATGGTGATGGGCTGACATGTAGATGCAACAGTTGGAGGCGTGGTTAGAGTGGTGGTCAGAGGTCGATGAAGTGGTGCTCGACAATGAATGAGCGAAGGTCAGAGTAACTGAGAAGTGGTTATTAGTGGTCAACGGTAGTTTTAGTGGTGGTCGGCGATATTGTAGTGGCGACCAGCCACCGATGGAAGTGATGTATAATGTTAAAACATAAACAAATAAAAATTATAAAATTTTTGTGGTTTTGATTCAGGTGAAAATTATTTTCAAATTAAGAAAAAAATATAAATTATATATGTATATCATTTTAGTTGGACATGTTTTGTTTTCAAATTTAACCTTTAAAGTCGAAAATAAAAAACTTAAACCACAGACTCTTTAATTTTTTGTTTTCGAATTTAACACTGTTTTTCTTTTAGAAGATTGTGGTGTTTAATGTGCAGCAGTAAAAACAAGAGAAATAAAGTGTTCTTCAATACACTTATACACATTGCGATAATTTAATTAGAACAACTATTTAAAAGGAGGTACATGCATGTAATGGGACTGTTGATATGTGTTATTGCTTCAGTAGCTTCTTTCTAAGATCTTGCTTGCTCCACTATTCCTTGTCTTCATGCATGAGTCCCCGTTGAAAAGTGTAAGATTAATAACGTGGAACATGAGATATAAAATTGAAGTGTATATAACATAAGAACTTAACTCACTTGTCATGATTTTCATTAGTTGGGGGTCTTCAATTGTGAGGCCCAATTCCCCCATAATGGAAAAAAAATGAAAAATAAAGAGAATAAAAATATAAAATATATTCTATAACAATCAAAGAATTTTTTTTCAGTTTAATAAATTATAAATATTATTTTAATATAAGAATAGATCTATACTACGTATAAAGAAAATAGTTCCTTTTTGAAGGATTTTGGGCTGACTTTTTTGTTATTCCAATTATACCCTTAAACAAATTTTCTTATAATAATATTATATTGTTGGTGTTATTAAAAAAGATACGAATTTTTATTATATTTGTTATATTATTGTTGTCATTGAAAAAGATAAATATTTTTTTTTGACAAGATTGAAAAAGATAAATATTGTTTGTTGAGTTTGTTACATTTGATATATATATATATATATAAAATATCGTTTGTAATTTATACGGAAATTTCTATTAAACATTATTGATAATCTACACGTGTTAGCGTAATAAAACGAGCGGCGTGCCCGTCTTTTCGCTAGTGAAAAATAAAGAAAGTTTAGGAATATTTGTTTGCATTTACATACTATATATGACTAAAAAGTTGTAAAAAATAATATTAATAAATAAAAATAAGATTATTAAAAAATATCAATAATATTACGTAGTTAATTAGCTATGATTGAATGGAGGTTATTATTGTCCTTTTGCTTGTTAGTCATCTATTTTTTGTCATTTTTTATATATGAAATGTGTATCCTCTATTCGCAACTGCATTGTACAATCAAAGAATTTTTTTCATCCAAGAGCACATGTTTGAATCCCTAAAGAAATTTAACACTAATTTATTCTCAAGGTTAGATTCGAACTGAGGACCTCTTCTTAAACTGAAAGAGGTTCTTTACATCTCATTCAAGTGCTCATGGCTTGAAGGAAAAAAAAAATCTGATTTTACATGATAATATTTATATTTTTTTGAACAAGGATATATTATTTATATTTTTTTTTCTTTAATTTTTCTTCTTCTTTTTATAAAGTGTAATTTTTGTTAATTTATTTCTATTCTTTTTATCATATTTAATTTTTGCTTAAAGATATTTTTTGTTAAGAAGTTTTACTTAAAGATACTTATGTCATTTTATATAAATGCATTCATTGTTTTCTCTTCTTTTTACTATCATGTCTTTTATTTATGTTTTCATCACCAACCAAACAAAGTGTAAATAATGTAATGACTATTTGTCATTTTTTTCGGTGACTAAATTAAATTTCACTATTTTTTTTTACGGGATTATATTGGGTCATCCTCTAACTCTTTTATTATAATCCAGTTTTAATTATTTGTTGTTTAAAGAACTTTGTCAAATTTCTAAGACATGCATGTTATTTAGCAAAAAATAAAAATTTAAAACTACAATTCCCCCCCTTTTTTTAAATGATTAGGCAATAATTATTTATTTTTTGATGAAGGCATTCAACTTTTTTTTGTTTCACCCTCTGTTTTTTTAGATGCTTTAGTTTTTTTTTAAGGCAAAAGATATAATAGATTAAACCTCTCTTTGACATACAAATAGTGCTTCAAAGAGAATAAAAGCATCTACAAACAAATAATGCTAGTTAACTAGCCAAGGAAGAAGAATGAAATATTACAAAGTAGAGTGACCAGGACAGACTAACAGGTCGGACCACCATGCGTGATAGTCAGAAAAATAATGAGAGTTATGGGATTTCATAGATCACCGCGAATGAAATTTGACATGATCAAGAAATTGGTCTAACAAAAGTTTTGTATTAAGAAAAATCATTGCATTGTGTTCCTTCCACACCACTCAAATATCAATAATTTGAATTTTGATTTAAAGATAAATAAAGTATAATCAAGAATTGTTTTATCTTAGAATTAAACTCAAATTGTCTCAAATAATATATTATTTGATGAAGATCATCAACCACTTGATCATAATCATTTGGTCAAGGCAAAAGATATAATAGATTAAACCTCTCTTTGACATACAAATAGTGCTTCAAAGAGAATAAAAGCATCTACAAACAAATAATGCTAGTTAACTAGCCAAGGAAGAAGAATGAAATATTACAAAGTAGAGTGACCAGGACAGACTAACAGGTCGGACCACCATGCGTGATAGTCAGAAAAATAATGAGAGTTATGGGATTTCATAGATCACCGCGAATGAAATTTGACATGATCAAGAAATTGGTCTAACAAAAGTTTTGTATTAAGAAAAATCATTGCATTGTGTTCCTTCCACACCACTCAAATATCAATAATTTGAATTTTGATTTAAAGATAAATAAAGTATAATCAAGAATTGTTTTATCTTAGAATTAAACTCAAATTGTCTCAAATAATATATTATTTGATGAAGATCATCAACCACTTGATCATAATCATTTGGTCAAGACATTAAACTTTATGATCATATATGTTGTTCAACTTGATATACTTTAGAGATTTGACTCATAATAAAGACAGGTATTATTATTTTTTCTTCAAAAAATTAAAATAGAATTTTTATATTTTAGAGCGGGCTGGGGCTGTTGAAGTAGTAAAATTGACTTTGTGTTTTATTATTATTACTTGTGATGAAAATTATAATAAAATGACAAATATCCAAGTTGGTGACATGTGTGGGAGTAAAGATAGTTGCGGATGCAGAGGATTCAAGTCGTGAATCGTACTAAAGTCTTATCTGTACGGATCATACGGAACACCATCGCTGCTTTCGACGGTACCCGGTAACATTTTTAGTCGACATCAAACTTTGCTCCACGCGCATCATATTATCAACTTCTTAAAGATACATATAAATAATTAAATGCGTTGTTTGATCCGTTAAAAAATAAGAAAGAAAAATGACAACTCTAATTATACTGTATTTGATTATAAAATTGTTTCAAATACATGATAAAATAGAAGACAAAGATAGAATAAATACTGAAATTATCGTGTTTCACTGAACCACATAACTGACTTTATCTTTTGTATGTACACATTTTAATAATACCAAAGATGTAATATTTCAATTAGTCATCCCATAAAAAGAAGCAATAATATTTTCTAATCGGCCCATATGCATATTAAGTCATATCATATGATGGAAAGAAAATCGTAAAACATGAGAAAAATAGCTAATTCAAATCCATACATAAGCATACTTTGAACCTGAACCAAAGTACATCATCATACAAAGGTGAAGCTGCAAATGAAAAGCAAATCAATTTATTAAACAATATTTTTTTTAATGGCAATTTAATAAACAATATAGAATTATAAATTGAATATAAACAATAGAAAAATTTAATTAATGCATAATTTGATCCTATCTAACTGCATATATTAAACAATAGAAAGTTATAGGTTGAAAAGAAATTTACTTAATGGTATATACCTCCGATTTAATATTTAGTAAAAAACTATAAATATTCAAAGGAACAAGGTGTAGTTAGGTTTCTGGCTGTGTTTGAACCATATGATGAACATCATGTTTAGACTTTTTATTGCAAAATTGCTAAGTCTCGGTCTGATGATGGATTAGTGTAACACCCATACTAACTTAATCTACAATATTAACATGTGTGTTAAACTGATACTGGATACATTTAAAATTTTCAATAATAATATTACATCATATCTGAATGAATACAAGTTTATTCGTTGTACAAATAATCCATTACTATTACAATACTTATACAATGTCCAATAAGCTCCTGAGCTGGTACACGACGAGCAACTGTACTCCATCCAGTATCCCTCTGAAGAATCCCATCACGAACCTCTGACTTACCTGTAAACCTGCACCAGAAGGAATGGGATGAGACATAATGTCTCAGTGAGCTCCAGCCCAACCAACTGTTGGCAACCTCAGGGAACCTAGGGTCGCCATGCCTACCTTGGCAATCTTGGGGATTTCCTATGATCGCCAAGTCTTATCTTTATCCATAAAGGATATAAATCTGCCTATGACTGTAAGTCTGCCTGTAATTTATATCTTTAAACTGCCTATAAGTGCAACTGTGATCTGCCTATAACTATAACTGTAATCTACCTGTATCTATAACTTAGTGATCGAGGGGAAACCTAGGACCACTTTCTGATAACTATCTATAACTATAACTGTAAACTGTCTATAACTATAACTGTAACCTACCTGTAACTGTAAATCCACCTGTAACTATAACTTTAACTATAACTATGAAACATAATACATATAAACAGTTTTATGTTAGCTGTTAGCGTTGAACAAACATTATTATCTGAGTTCATTTTACGGAGTGCGGTCCGGGTGGAGTAACCCCGAAGTACATCTCCCTATGACCCGGTGAAAATCCTATCATATCAGGCTAACACCGGACTCCACTATGAATTTGCATGTGGACAACCCTCTCGGAGAAGTCCCATCCGGCGTATCCCGGAGTCTGCTGAACATGCCTATGACTATGAAACGTGCTGAACACGCCTTTAACTTTAACATGTTATTCTTTAACTTTAATCATATAATAATATGCATATCTGTTACTGTAATCATATAATAACCATCCTATAACACTTAACCTATAACACAAGGTTCTTGGCTTATCGTTCTCATAAGCCACCTATTACTTGTTGGAGAACCAACACTATAAGCTTATCTGAAAGTTTGATTGTGGAACAATCCTATTATTCTTGTATTCTAAACTGAATACATCTATGATCTTGTTTACCTAAAGTAGGTTCTTAACTTATCAAAGTCGTATGCTTTCCTTAAGAGTTAACAACTCACATGTAATGGATTTATCCATCTAATCCTTACCCTCATACTCTTAAATCTTGTTTTCCTATCATAGGATTCGACATATCGTTGTCATATGCCATTCTTAGGGCTTAACTATTCATTTAACCATTGTTCCTGCATTTCCCACGCCTTGTGTATTCCTTGCTCCTATAATCTTTCAACCATTGGAAGCCTTTTTGGATGGGTTAAAATGGTGGATAATGTTTCTAAAATGTTTCAGGAGAAAACGGAAGTGAAAAACCTTGCCTACGCGCATCAGAACACCCAAAACAGCAAAGCTGTCAAGTGCTGTCCTGATGTTGTCACTATAGCCACGGCCTGTCGCTACAGCGACCGTAGGTAAAACCTGAAAAATGTGCCTGGTCGCTATAGCGACGGCTGGTCGCTTGTAGCGACCGTAGGCAGAAGTCCAAATGTTGTCTGGTCGCTATAGCGACGGCTGGTCGCTGTAGCGACCATGACAGTACAAAACTTGTCCAAAATCATGTTTTTCCACCATTTTTGCTCAATCAAAGATACCCAAGCTTCCCAACCATGTTAGGAATGATTTTCTATTACAAAATGATAGTTTTAAACATATATGAGCAAGGAATTTAGCAAGCAAAGGGATTAGGGTAAAAACTATAAAACTTTGCATATGATGAAATACACATTAAATCTCTCAAAGTGGGTTCTAAAAACCCCTAGGGAGCTCACCTTAAACTGATTTGGTGCTGGCTTAACCTTTAGCTTCAAACCCTAGCTTGATCTTTCTTGCTTTTCTTTAACTTCTTCTTGTTCCAACTTTTCCCACAATAAAGCTTGCTTGAAATACAAGATTTTAGGATGAAGTTTAATGGATTGTGGTGAGGATTGATGGAGGCCGAGTTCTAGAGAGAGAGGGAGAAGAAATCTGATTTGTAGAGAGAGAGAGGATGAGGATAAATGAGAAAATTTCATGTTTATCACTATATAAACCCCTTTCCTCTCATAATTACTATAATGTCATTCCATACGTTTTATTCCTCTATTACTGTTAAAAGTCATGCCTGAGCGGGATATTATAATTAGTATGTGATTTTTTTAGAAATTACCTTACTTTGCCTCTAGGAGTTTGGCAATTTGATTATGGTTTACTTTGGGAAGATTGCCGAAACATCTCGTAGAATTGAAGATTTGAATGGTTGAGGCATCAAATTCGTGAATTTGGACTTAGATCAAGTTAAATGTGATCGTGGAATAAGTAGATTTAGGGTTTTGGTCATCTTTGGGTTAAAGGGTAACCAGATTTGTTAATTGCTTGTAACCAAACATTGTAGCACATCATACAAACATTCAATCATAGTGGAAGACCATGGATTCATCCACGAAGAGTAGACGTAACGAGAACGATTGAGGGAACTACTATAAAATTTGGTGTTCTCTCTTCCTTTATTTTAATTTCTGCATTTTAGATTTGACACATGATAAATTTTGGTAGGATTAATGGCAATAATGTTTGAGTGATTGAATATGTTAAAACTTAGTTTTCTTTGATTAATTTTGTGTTTTCAAGTGTTTTTTAATCACTTATCATAATTGGAATTAACTTGTTCATAATTTCACCATTGATCATATGATTGTGATTTTCCTTGTTAGTATTTTCATTGTTTAGGGCGTAGGTTTGATTTGAGATTAGATCATATGATTGCTAACCATTGATTTAATAGTGAATTGCTTGTTCAATATTGAATTACTTGTGTACACATTATTTACATTAGTTATCCTTTATTGCCTATGGCTCGATTCCAATAGTCAAACGATTTTATAAATCAAATTTTAAAAACCACGTTTTCGCTAATATAATTTTAAGGGAATCTATTCACCCCATCTAGATTTGTTGCAATACCGGCATACAAACCAACAAATACAAAGTCTTTGAACTCACTTTAGATAATATATCAATTTTCTACATTAGAAAAAGTCTTCGAAACTATCATTTGACCAATATGGGTTAAATATATTTCCTTATAGATATTTCAGGTTTTTATTTTAATCCCTCTAAAAAAATTCTTCAACTTTTAGTCGTGCGATTCATTCAAATTTCTGAATGAATTTACGCAAGAATGTTTAAAATATTATAAGAATCTCTCCCAAAAAATTATAATTTTTTTAACAAAAACATGAGCTAGAAATGAATTTTTAAGGCCAAAAACATAAAAATTCATATTTAATTCATGTTTTAAAATATTCTTTTTGTTTTTTGAGAGATTCTTATAATATTTTAAACATGATTGTGAAAACAAATTCAAAATTTTAAATGACACATGTGACCTTGACTCAAAAGTATGAACCAAAATTATTCGACGTTTGGAAAACTAAAGTCAAATAATTATTTTATGAGAACTAAGACTAAAAGTTGAAACATTAATAAGGAACAAAACACATATTACCTTATAGATTTAAACAGAGTAAATAATATATTTATTAATTGTCAATATAAAGTCTTTGAACTCACTTTAAATCTATTCTTTATATATACAATAGTTTGACTCTGAATTTACATGTATGGAAAATATATCATTCGAAAAACAATTTCATTCCAACCTCATTATTTCACTTTGCAATATATTTATTGTTTGAGTAAATTACACTTTCATCCATTGAGCATGTGTTTGATCTGTTAAAAAATAAAGAACAAGACAATTCATGTTGTACAATGTTTGATTTGTAAATCTCTTTCAAGGACATGAAGAACCGGAGACGAGGGACATGACAAAAACTGAAATTCTTGCCCATCACTAAACCACAACACGACTTTTTGTTCCATGTACAAGTTGTCTAAAATTTCAAATTAACCTTTTGTCCACCAAAAATCGTATAAGACCAAAAATTATTTAATACCATAAAAGTCTGTCCTGTATTGTTCTGACTTGCGTTGTGTTTTTCTGTCTTGTGATGTTCTGTCAAATATTTACTATTTAACGGATCAAACGCACCCTAAGAGATGGTTGAATTTCACCACCCTCCTCTGAGAAAAGCTTGAATTACTTTCTCATCGCCTCTAATGTTAAATCTACATTCTCCTTCCTTGTTAAACTCTTTAGCCCGTTTTAATATAATTAAACTTCTAATAAGAATTTTTTTAATCTATTTTTGACTCACTATATTGCCAACAACTTATCATAAACTATGAATCAAAATAAGATATAATATAAATATTGAATTTCATAAAAAATATATTCTTGTTAAAATTGATAAAAACAAGCTAATTAAAATGAAGTTTTATATTATAAATAAATCATAAAACTAATAAAATAATATTTAAAGTTATTTATCATTGACATTTGTAGTAATAAAGAAAGGAAAATTGATTTCTTAAACGATTGCTTGAAGATTTTTCACATGAAATGCTGACTTAAAGTTACTTTTTATTATAAAAATGTTTATTTGTATTAAAAACATATTAAAGTGTATCAGATATTTGATTATCAAGAAAGTGGACTGTAGTTCAAACATCTCGTATGGAAGGGTTATATATAAATTTTTCTATATATTTAATTTTCAAGGAAGAGAAGTGTATTTTTCAACATAAGAGTAAAAAGGAGTGTATTTCAAGTTTATCTCGGAGAAGGAGAGAGTAACTTACTTTTATTTTTACTATGTTTTTAGTTTTTCAGATAATATATGGCTAATCACTTATCCGTAAAACCTAGCTCAATTGTCAATATTGATAATGTTAGGTTGGACATCGTCACTCAAATTCAAATTCAGAATCCCGTATGTTTATAGATGAGTTTGAAGAGATATTTATTACTTCGTTTATAGACCAAAAGAATCATAGATAACCATTTTAGCTCAAGGGCTTAGGTAGTTCAACTAGTTTGAGCTACGGGAAAAGTAGATCGAGGTCTTGAGTTTAAACTCTAATGAAGAAGTAAAATTTATCAAACAAACTAACCTCTAACATTTGTCATTCAAAAAAAAAATGGATAATCACTCTAACAAATTTTTTTTCCCATCATATCAATAAAAAACTTCTTTTCTAAATACCTTTTTTTTCTCATCTATATGTTTAAATTTGAGACACTTCTTAAGAGTTTAGAGATTCAAACTCAATTTCACTCAACCAATCCAACATAGATATTTTGTAATTTGTAGTGCATACACGAGACACAACAAATTTGGACAATTTGTAAACATGTATGATGTATCCATCACTATATCATGGGCAACATGGCGTACGAAAATTAACTTTATCTATATTCTTTTTCTTATAGTTATCTCTTGATAAAAAAAAGCGTGGAATCACGTACACGTGGAGCGCGTGTTCAACCAAACAAACCAATAACGTAAAATAGATGAAATTTTAGTTCAACGGTTACCACGCGGCGTTTTCTTCATGTTCCATCTTACATTCTACAAACACAAAAAATTTAACGATAAAAAAACATTATTATCATTATCAAGTAATGGAAAATATTAATCGGAATAGTCGACCACTTAAATGAATCTCAATTATTTCATTCATTCACTCGACTGTTTCACACATATCAATGCTCAATTTTGATTTTTAATATATTTAATTATTTAATAATAAAAATATAAAAATTGATATATTAAAAATGTTCATCGAAACAAATATAATAATATTTTATAGGCTAGATCTTTTAATACGTGATGGAGGGAGCATTTTAAAAGATTAAATTTTGCAATTGCACGCAATAAATACATTTGGTTCACTAAAAAGACGAACAATGATCTAGCTTGATGCCTCGTAATTTTCTTCTGATCCAATTTAATCTCTAACAAAATAAAGTTAAATTAGTCTCTACATACATTTCTATACAAAAGATAAATTAATCTTTGATTCATTATAACGAAAAACTAATGAATTTAATTAATATATTCTGTCGATGTACAATTATTTTATACATCAATTAACGAACATAATAACACATACTATTATACTCCCTCCGTTTCAAAATACATGTCCATTTTGGAGAAATTTTTTGTTTCAAAATACATGTCCATTTGATAGTTTAAGGATACATTTTGTCTATTTACCCTTGCCTACCAATTAATTGGATTCTAGATTTTCTCTACAATAATTATTTTCTACTAATAAATGTTGACCCAATTTTAAGTGGATCTACTCATGCACTCTTCCAAGAAATGACTATTGAACTCTCCCAAGAAATGACCAAGGGTGTTTAAATGATGAACTAATTTGTTTAATTAATTTTAGTATTGGTATTGAGAGTAATTATGAGATGGGGTAAATAAATGTAAAATGGAGGAAATCAAAGACAAGGGTATAATAGGAACTTTTGTGTCAAACTAGCTTGTCTTTGGTTACTGCAATTTCTCTAAAATGGACATGTATTTTGAAACGGAGGGAGTATTCATTAATTAACGTGATAATACATCATTGATTGATTACATGTAAGATAACTGTATATGTATATCGTCATGAGCATACAAATTAAACTCAAAACTAATTTATATGATCTTATTTGTTCAGGTATGAAAATGTCAATCGAACTATATTAGAGACAGAACTATATTAGAGACAGAGAAAATTGTGAAGTAAATTGAGTCGTACTTTATCAAATATAAAAAAGTAAAACCTTTCTCTCTCTCTCTCTTGTCTTTCTCTCACTACACCCCTTCACGATTTCCTCTTCTTCATTTGTACTACCACCTTCATCTTTTCCATTTTTCTTTCCAAAGATATATATAATCTTTTCCTATCATACTTCAATCCCTTTTCTTTTCTCACCTCAAATTTCCATCTACAATCAAGATTCTCACAGTTCTCACAAACATGGCTTCTTTTACACCTATGTTCTTCTTCTCTGTGTTCATGGTTCTTCTCACTTTCTCTTTTGCTGGTGATATAGTTCATCATGATAGTATTGCTCCTAAGAAACCTGGATGTGACAACAACTTTGTTCTGGTACAAATCATAATATTATATATAAAAAAAAAACTTGCTTTGCAATTTTCTTGCTTGGTTTGTTGTAGAAATGCTGTTCTTGTTGGTTCTTGAATTTGTGATTTGTTTTGATTTGATTTGTGCTAAGAAAGTGGAGAAATATGCATAGCATTTGAAAAAGAAATGGATTTTTATTTATGATTTTTTATTTTTGTGGAAAATTGAGTGGGATCAGAATTCAAATTATAGTTTTCTGTTTTGAGAAAAGTGAGAATTTTTCTTTGTTCAATTTGAAGTACTCTTTTTCTTGTTTTTTGAGCATTAGATGCTTGATTATGTTTTAGATTGTTTGCTGTATCAGACTCTATCATTTTTGTGAATGTATTAATCTCTAGCATTAATTTTTTGTATTGCAATTAAAATAGCTTATGAATAGCATTAATACCAGAATGATTTGATTAAGGCTTTTTTTAATAGAATTGATTTCTATTGGTATAGTTGTGTTGTAAGTCTTTTATTGTTTTTTTTAATCTCTCTGGTTTTTGCAATAGGTAAAATTTTGCTGTAAGATTCCATTATGCTAATTTTGGTATATGCTTGATTTCATATTTTTCTCCGTTTTGTTAATCCAAACAATCATGAAAGTTGTCATCTTTCTCAATTTATCTCAACTATAGCTGTTTTCTGGATACCACTTAAAACTTACTTTTTTTTTTTTAAATATCATCCAAAAATTATCCTTTATTATCTATTAGAAAGTGAAGGTGGCAAGTGTGAATGAATGAGAAAAACTCTTAAGGTCTGTTTGGATTAGGTTATGGAAAAAGTTTATGAAATGTTCATAAGTTGATTTAAGAAAAACTACATGACTTTATTTTATCTTTTGTCACAGAAATAGCTTATTCATAAGCACTTATCATATAAGTGCTTGTTCTATAAGCGTTACAGGGCCCGTTTGGGTTGACTTATTTTTGAGCTTATGAAAATAAATAAGTTTTTATGTATTATTTATAAGCTTGTCAAGGTAGTTTATGAAAAAACAGCTTATGCAGATACAATTTTCGTTAGTGAGAACTTATGAATTAACATGAAAACTTATTTATTTGCATAAGCTATTTTTGATAAACTCAAAAATAAGTCAATCCAACCGGGCCCTTAAGTTGTTTATCCAAACACGACCTTAACCTAGAGTAACTAACTTAACTGTCAGGTTAAGTCAGTTAACAGCTTTATTAGAAAGTAACTAATTATTCTCTTGCAGCAATGTAAAAAGGCTTTCTAGAAATATATAATATTGATAAAGATAAATATTTTTATAGCTATATGCCTTTGTCTTCTTTATTAGTCTTCATTGATGGTTTGTTTTAAAGATAAAAAAAGAAGTTAATGTTGAGGACTAGAATGGATTCAAAGTTTGAAACGATGAGAACAAGGTGATGGTCATCAGATGAGTGATAAAACTTCAAAGTATATATTTTCAAATTTGAAAATGAAATCTGCAAATCTCTTGGCTTATGTCTTTCAGGATTTCAGCAAACATCTACGTGGCCTGTTTCTATTTTCTATGAGTGTTAATACGTGGAAGTATGTATGAGTTTTTTCGGCAGCTTTGACTGGTTTTTCTTTCGTTAGGTTAAAGTTCCAGTTTCGATTGATGGTGTCGAAAGCGGCGAGTATGTCGGTGTTGGTGCAAGATTTGGACCTACATTGGAATCAAAAGAAAAACGTGCTAACCATACTAGAGTTGCCATTGCAGACCCTCCTGACTGTTGTAGCAAACCTAAGAATAAGGTATTCTAGTGTTATGATATAGAACATACTGAATAATAATGCAAACTTCTTCTGTAGATGTGAATTATAGATAGATGTCCATATTAAAAGCTCTAGAATTTTTAGTTTATTAATAATTTGTAATATGGAGTGCCTTGAAATTTTGTTAGCTCACGGGCGAGATCATTTTGGTGCACCGAGGACAATGTAGTTTCACAACCAAGGCAAATATAGCTGAAGAAGCTGGTGCTTCAGCCATCCTGATTATAAATAACGCTAAAGGTGTTTGCATGCAATTTTTTTCTTCTTTTAAAATGCATTTCAAAACCTGTAGTGTAATTGTTTTTTCCTTTTTACCAATACTAAATTTTCAGTTTGTGGTTATAGGTTTCGGAGAATGTCAATAATTTATGTTCCTAACTTGTTAGAAAAACAAAAGTAATTTGCAATGAGACATTATTTTATTTTTTATAAGCAATAATTTTATATCCTTATTTTGCAGGACTTTTCAAGATGGTTTGTGAAAATGAAACCGATATTGATATTGGAATACCTGCTGTGATGCTTCCACTGGATGCCGGTGAAGCCTTGAAAAGTTATATACAAAACAAGTCCACAGGTATGTTTCACTTCTTGTGTGAAGGTGTCTAATCTTTTGTAATTAATTATGCTTTCCTTGGCCACAGGGAGATTTAAAAAAATTAGTTTACATTTTGATACCTGACCTGGTTTTGTGTCTTACACGTTTGCATGTTCGCTCGCTCTTAAAGTGTCTGTGCAGTTATACTCTCCACGACGTCCACAGGTCGATGTTGCAGAAGTATTTTTATGGCTTATGGCTGTTGGTACCATTCTCTGTGCGTCTTACTGGTCTGCCTGGACTGCCAGAGAGGGTGTTATTGAGCAAGAGAAGCTATTAAAGGTTACCTAGTTCCTTTTCATGTCAATTTTATTCGTTTTCTTATGATAAATAAAATACTATTTATAGTGTTCCTCACAGTCGTTTCACAGAGGATTCCTTTAATAGTTTGTTTTCTTTCTGAGATGAATTATTTTGGTTATTTATGAAGGAATCTTTCTTCTCATGGTAATATATATAGATAATTTACCATTGCAGGATGATTCAGATGAGCTTCTAAATATAGAGAATGCTGGTTCCAGTGCTTATTTGGAAATAAGCACCACGGCAGCACTCTCATTTGTTGTGATTGCTTCTTGTTTCTTGTTTATGCTTTACAAACTAATGGGAAAATGGTTCATTGATGTTCTGGTGGTTCTGTTTTGTATTGGTGGTGTTGAGGTGAGTTATTATTTTTCCAGGCTTGGTTCTTGATGATTACTACACACACACACACACACACACACACACATATATATTAGCGTTCAGACGGACACTAGTGCTTTTCTGTCCGGTTTTTTTATAAAAATATATTAAGTTACAAAATATAATGCCATTATTTTAAAGTATCTTAAATCATCTCAAAGGATTATCTTCTTATTGAATTTAGTTTTCATACTTCTTAGTATTTATCGCTCCAAACACTATGGTTTTCAAATTTTGTCCAATCATCCACATAGCAAATGGCTCTAAAGTCATGGGATTGCAGAGTTTGATGTTATTGAAGCTGAATCTTTATTCTTTGCATGCTTTCAGGGACTGCAAACTTGCTTAGTGGCTCTTTTATCACAGTAAGTCTTCTATATCCTTATAATGTCAACTTTACAAGAACTATTCTTTCAATGACTTTTGCGTGAAGTTTTGTAGTGTTATATAGATAGTTTATTCTGTTAGATTTGCCCAAAATGATATCGAATTGACAACAAAATGTTCATAGTTTCAGATGGTCTCAACATGCTGCACAAACATATGTGAAAATACCCTTCTTCGGTGCTGTTTCATATCTCACTCTCGCTGTTACTCCCTTCTGCATAGCGTTCGCTGTGGTTTGGGGAGTTAAACGCCGTGTATCGTATGCTTGGATTGGTCAAGATATTCTTGTAAGAATTGTTCTTTTACTTTCCCATTGTTTGTTTGGTCAAATTCTTTTTTCTTTGGTTTATGTTTTTAGACTGGTTGTTTTGAATAGAATATAGAAATTTATGGCACCATCACGAGCATTAGAATTACGAACATAATTTTTATTCTTCTATTTTCAGGGTATCGCTTTGATAATTACGGTTCTTCAGATTGTCCAAATACCAAACCTCAAGGTTTTACTCTTTCTGGTTTTGAATTATGAATTTACTTTATTCTAGTGACCTTTTTTGCAAATAAAGACACTAAGGTATACATTCTTTTTACAAGGTTGGAACTGTTCTTCTCAGCTGCGCCTTCCTATATGACATCTTCTGGGTGTTTGTCTCTAAAAAGATTTTCCATGAGAGTGTGATGATAGTGGTGAGTGTTTCAGTAAAATCTCCCGTTACTACCATTCTTTACAAAGTTTGATTTTGTTCTCCCACTTCCCCTAAAAAAACTCTGCACTTTCACTTCTTTACAGGTAGCCCGCGGTGATAAGAGTGGAGAAGATGGTATCCCCATGCTGCTCAAGATACCACGTTTATTCGATCCTTGGGGTGGTTACAGTGTCATCGGTTTCGGGGACATAATCTTACCAGGGCTTCTAGTAGCATTTTCATTAAGGTTAAATTGAAAATCTCACATGGTTCACTTACTCCTTGGACTACTAATGTTAACTTTAGTCTTAAACAGTAGTGCACATCAAATCCTTGTAACAAAAAAGTTTGGCACAGGAAAAGAATGTCATGTATTTTGTTAATGGTTCATTACCTTCATTACTCTGTTGATACTTTACAGGTATGATTGGTTAGCGAAGAGGAACCTTCGATCAGGATACTTCTTGTGGACGATGAGTGCCTATGGTTTAGGTATGCTATAGTTTTCAATGATAGAATATATCATTTGAGTAATTTTCCTTGATTATGTTTGGATTACAGTTTAAATCTTGTTCCTTGAATTTTAATCTACAGGTCTCCTTGTCACATACATAGCTTTGAATTTGATGGATGGGCATGGTCAACCAGCTTTGCTGTATATAGTCCCATTTACACTTGGTTAGTAAAACTATCACACACATAAATTTGAATCACAACAAACACTGATTATTTTGCAAAATAAATATTTGAACCTGAAGTGCAAAAAATAGCGGTTTGTTCAAATTCAACTACACCACAGTGTTATAGCCGCTATTTAACGATAGTTTGCATTAAATTGTGTATCAAAGAACAATAGTAGTTTATTTAAACTCTGCTACACTAAAAACGCTAAACCACTGTGATAGCCGCTGTTTGACTACGCAAAAAGCGCCTTGTGAAATTAGGTAGAAGCATCAATACTAGTAGCATCAAAACTATTACAATTTTTGAAACATTCTTTTATGTATATGCAGGAACCTTTTTGTCATTGGGAAAGAAGAGAGGTGAACTTGAGATTTTATGGACAAGGGGGATGCCAAAAATGCCTTGCCCTCACATCCAAGAGGATCATCAACCAGTAGACGAGTAATCTCCCGCAGAATAGTATTGTAGGTTTTAGTTTACAGGAGACTTATAACAAATCATAGGAAAGAGATTATGTATAACATTTGTAGATCTATCATAAGTATAACAATTCAGCCTAATGATATCGTACAACCACTGTACTTAAATCAGCAGCTGAAACTTGAGATACCCTCTTGACTGTTAGATGTTGGAGGAACCATGAATCTGTTTGTACTTTGGTGTAATATTAGATCTTTTTTTTTTCTGAGAAAATTGTTCATAGGTCACAAATTTTAAGAGATTTCATATCTTGGTTTTCTTTATAGCATTTTCCATGTCTTCCTGAGCATGGTTCACAACTATTATCTTAATGACAAGAGCCAAATGATATCTCCAATAATTTTCAATGCACTGGAAAAAGATTTCAAAGGCTGCTGCATAGTATTGCCAGAAACTTGAGTTTCATGATGAGAAAATATGACGATGACGACGATGATGGTATGATTTGAAAATTATATATATTGGTTGTCTAAATCTAACTTTCTTGAAGGTTACTCTATATCATGAATTACCAATGCATCATCTCCACTTGCAGTCTCAATTTTTTTTTCTTGGTACAAAATCAGGCTCAATTTTAATCAGCAGTATTAACTAATTTCAAGTGGATACCAATACTAAGAAGGACCTTGAAAAATGATCCATATAAATCTCATAAATTCAGGATGTTGGTTTAGGGAAAGGAAATTAGATAAGATAAAAGTGAAATAATCAATATATCAGGGTTGGCCCTGAAATCTAATATTTCATTTCTATGGTTTCCAATCTCCTTTGGGTATAATTTAATCCACTATTTGTGTTCAAAACTTCTACACTCTCAATTAATCAAGCATTAGAACATCTCCTGAAAGTAATTTAATCACGATAACAACTAACAATTGCTTCTAAAGGTAAACTTCAATGTGTTAGAGCAGTATTGATTAATAGTATCAAAATGCTTTTGACAAGCAATGGATCAAACCATCAAATTTCAACCTATTTTTCACCTAGCATTACATAAACAAACAGGCACAAATGAGCCTTCAAAACCTTTTCTGATCTAACATTCATAAATCACCAAGGCACAAATGAGCCTCTAAATCAAAACTTGTAAAGGAACAAACCGAAGGCAAAAGGACAAGATATATACGTCCCTTACAAACTCAGAAAACAGTTTTCTCATTTACGTCTTTCCTATAAATTAAGTACAATAGACAGCCCCCAGCATCAAATTTCGCCTGGACTAAGCACCAACAATGAAGTGCAGAGAATAAAATTGAAGAGTAAATCGGGAAAATAAAAACAACTGACATGCTACACTTTTCAAGTGCTTGTCAGCAACTCTCAAAATTGCTCCAGCCATTGGCCAGATGGGTAGGCTTGTGTAAATTCATTTCCCTCAAGTGCAGTCCTGTACAAGCAAAGATATTTATCAGAGTTAATAAAAAAAAATAACATTAATCAGAGGTGTGGATGACATCATAAATGATTGAAATGGTATGAAATGAAACACTGTCAATGTTAACATGTTATATCAAAAGATAAGGAAGATATAATCATATGACAATACTTTATTATTAAACTAAGACCCTGAATAATTTCGCTCAAATCAAGGAGATAACAACAGGGCTACAGTTTCATGAATTCAAGTCAAGTTCAGAGGTGTGATATCTGGAGAAAGTTTCACTGGCGTATTATGGCTCCAAAAGTTGATAGTACATGATAAGATGTAATTTTACTGTGCATAGCAGGGTATGCTACTATGATATTGGGGAGGGGTCACTTGTGCCAGTAGTTTTAACAGTTGGATAGGAATTTTTACAATCTAATGGTTAAAACTGACAGCATATCGAAGTGGTGAAGGCGGGTGAGGCCCCTCCGATGTACCACCATTCTCATCCATTATGTATAAGCATAAAAAAGGACAGAACTAATTTGTAAATGAATGGAACGGAATGCCAAGAATATTATTGTACAAATATGTTGTCAGCTACTAAAAAGAAAAGGATAAAACAAAACAGTTATAGAAAAGGAATTTAAAAGTTCAGCTAGCACGTGTATCACGGATAAGTAAAATAACTGCAAAGAGATAGAAAAGCATACAAGTATTTCGCCTTAGAAAACCATTCCCGTTGGTAGCAAAAAGCATTGACGTCCTTTCTTGCCCTGATAAAAATTCTTGCATCCTTTCTGGCCAGTCAGAATTTAATCGGCGGGCAAAATCTTCTACTTCCCTGTATCAAAGGAAATCAAGCAAATAAGAACCCATGTATATAATTTAAAAAACACAAGTATATAACCATCATGCAAACATTCCTTTATATTAAATTTATCTTTGTGACCTAAAATGAATGTGGAAGAGATATGGGGAAGACAATTAACAAGATTGGCATGAACAAATACTTGGATCTATCTCAAGTGGGTAGAAGGCAGCAATAGAAGCAAATTTTACAGGTAGTTTTGCCAAATGCTTAAAAGAAAGGAAGGAGGGATTAGTGGTCATCCTAAGCAGGAAAGCAAAACGTATACCATTTTGGGAAAGTTTGGATAAGATCTCCATTATTGGGTCACCCGGAATTGTCCACGCTTCAGATGTCCAATATTAAGGATGAGGTGTGTTGAGATCCCTCATCAACTAAAGATATGGCCAAATAAACGCTTGAGCAGCCTCCACCCCCACGAGATAGTTTCTGGGATTGAGTTGGGCCCAATTCAAATTCTAAGATGGTATCAAAGGCCATTCCTAGATCTGTTATTGGGACATCCATATTTTTCTACGCATGAGGTGAGGTGTTAAATCATCATTATTGGGACATCCATATGTTTCTCCACACTTTGGATGTCCAAACCTGAGAATGAAGGACTGCGTTGATATCTCGCGTTGACTAGAGATATGGTCGAATTTGTCCTTATAAGGCTTCGGCATCGCTCACTCCCATGAACTAGTTTATGAGGTTGAGGTAGGTCTAGTCCAAATTCTAAGATGATGTAAGAGCTTATCCTAGACTTGTTATTGGGCCCCACATATTTGTCCATGCTCGAGATTTCAGTCTTGGGCGTAAGAGTGCGAGTTAAGATCTCTGTTACTGTGCCACCCACATTTTTGCACGCTTCAGATAATCAATCCTGAGAGCGAAAGGTTGTGTTGAGATCCACACGGACTAGAGATATGGTCAGATTAGTTATTATAAGGGTGGAGCAGCCCTCACCCCCATGAGCTAGTTTTGGGGTTGAATGTCATCTAGCCCAAATTCTAATAATTATACAAGCGTTTAAATATAAACTATACCTATAATCAAAGAGGAAATAACATTTAACTCCACATATACTCTATATTAGTTGTTTCTATAAGCTATCTTAAGGAGCTAATAAAAATAATCTAAAAACAACTTATGGACATATCATATTCAATTTTCATAAATCCTTCCAAATATTTACGGAGTGTTTATAACATAAGATAAGCCAAGATATGATTTTCCAAATGTCCCCTATGTTGACCAATGTTACACTGAACCAGAAGTAATATTTTTAGATTAATTTATCTAGAGCAAAGCACACACACCCAATCAAAACGATTAGCATTACCTAGCCGACAGTTTTACAATATTCAACATCATGAAAAATCCATTGCTAGATACAAGATTACTAAATTTCTCATTTTCCTCTAAAACCGAGACCAAGATTATAAAATTGAAGTCTAAATTCAACCAAATTAACTCATTGTTGTTACTTATCCCTCTCTGAAGAAACAGCCACTTCATTCCATTTTCAACAAGCTATAGATGATCCAAAATGTACAATTTGTAGCAGGGTAGAGTTCAGTCATTTAGACAACTTGTTCTCCGCATATGCTATCTACTCCATATAAATATATTCAGCAATGCTACTGATCACTAATAACAGGAAAAGCTAGGGATCTGTGACTGCAACTATGCTAAAGACAATGATAGGCAGACAGCCATCGATTAAAGAAAATAAAGATTAGATTTTATAAACAATTACTGCAAACAATGTACTTAGAATGGAGCTCACCTGTCAATTTTCTCCTGTAATGCCGGATCGATCTCATCATCTATGTTGTCGTCGTCATCACCAAACTCTCTATGAGCAAAAGCGTCATCTTCTGTATGCATATTTGAGGTCCCAGCATTTTTATCAGATACAGCACTATGACCGTTTAACTGCTATCACAAGAAAACAGGCGATAAATACTTTTAGAATTTATATGAAAAATAGTTTGTTTATTAGAAGAGGGAAAAAAAGAAGCGAAAAAAGAAGCGAAATAATCCAGTGACCTTATTTTTCAGTTTGGAAGCTTCAGTCAAAGAAGAGCTCTTCTTCTGCTCTTTTTTTCTTCTGTTCTTCTTTTTATTCTTAGAAGTTTTAGACACTTTTGAATCTGTGAAAAATTATTCACTCTTAATTAGCTGTTCAAAGGAAACAAACTGGAATGTAACTTAAGACCCTATAGCTTTCAAATAATCCATACGAAAAAGGAATTACATAACAGTTTTAAAATGAAATGAAAAAGTAGAGGCTGCAAGATACACGGGCAATAAAAGTTATCAAGAACAATGTTATAGACATTGGACATAAGAACACACAAGGTTCAAGGGAAAATATCATACAACTGTGATGTCAGGACGGATGTAAGGAACATTCAAGTATTTCTCACACCTTGATTTCAATTATATCAAATATATTTTAAGAACAATGGTAGCAACATAGAAAGGGAAACAGCATTAGCATTAGTGTTGATTGTGTGATTTAAACTAATCTGCCCTAAATTTAGACAAGCAAATAGTTCTATTAATATAAGAACGCTATCATCTTTAAATACAGACAACCCACACTGGAGCTTTCGGTTTATACTAGCATTCGGAACTAGATGGTCAAAGTAAATGAGCAATTCAAATTTTGATTATATGGTCACAGCCACAAATCAACTGGTTGGCTCATCACGTGGGTTTAGAACAAAACTGTAAGTAATATTACTGATAATAAGACTTCAATCAGGGATGGGCTGGTACACAGTTCATCAATCTACAGGCAGAAAACAGGAAGTAATTCGATGAAAAGCAGGAATAGAAGATTTTTAACTTACCTGCATCATTTCCATTAATAAAAGACAAAAGGTCATCAACCGAACGCTCATCTACATGCTCCTCTTCTAATTCAACATTCTGAAACATGCGAGAGACCAATTCTTATTAAAGTCAACAGTCTACAGTTTAGAACATAGTAAAAAGAGATGCAATCAGAATCTCTCAACATTTAGAAATAAAGTCAACATTGGACAATGGTTTTTACTGTAATATGATTAAAATAAAGAGAGGACATCGTGATACCTTTAACCTCCCACGCTCTTTTAGCTCTTTCCGTTTTTTCGCATACAACCGGTTCAAGAGCCTTATCCTCGGGTCATCAGTTGTATTTTTCAGAGGCTCTAACTTCTCTTCCTGGATCAAAAGTATGTGTGAAAAATGAAAATTGAACATGAAAGGAATAATCAGCAGAGTTCTTGCAGGCACCACACACCTCTGTGAGATCATCCGGCAAATGAAATATCTCCCGTATCTCCTCAGGAGATTTTCCTTCAATTATTCTTGCAAGTGTACGGCTTGTAAGATCAACCAACGGTCTTAATTGAAGGCTGTCGGCAGCAGACGTCAAGTCACAGAGCCGTTTGGTATCCATCCTTATGAATTTCTCGTCATGAGACTTCCGTTCCTACACCAAGAATACTCCCTATGTCAAATCATCTTTGACATTTAAAGTTTTTCAGCCTTAAATTGTCTTCTATAAAGATAATGGTGGGGGGAAAGCATTAAATAAAGATGGAGAACCTTGTTTGAGCGGCCTGGTACTTGATGAAAACGACAATAGTCAAGAACTAAGCTCAACATAGCAGGAGTGACTTTTTCAGGAAGGCATATTGCACAATTTTTGGAAGATCCCGTGCCTTTTTGTATTATTTCTTGACAAATAAGAGGGCAAAACATTGCAATTTCTTGTTCCACCTGTTGAATTGAACCATTCGAAGTCTGAAGCCAAATATAGGGCTTCATCATCTGAAAATGACAATTGATTAGCAAAGCAAGGTATTGATTCTATAGTAGAGCTGTTTAATTAGGTTCAAGTGTAATAGTTGTCTTTCCAGGTAATGCAGGCAAAGAGAAAAGCATTAAATAAATTTTCCTAGGGTTTCTGTTTTCCCCCACAATACATACAACAACGATTAAAAAACAGCAATTTGGTTTAGCTTTGAATGCTACAAAAGAGAAACCAGCTTATTCATGAAATCAAATAGTAACGTGGAAGAAGTAAGATATCATACCTCGGGTTTAATAACTGACATGTCGACTTCCGACATCTTAAACCAATTTGGAAAGTAAAATATGTTGATATTTGAAGTTTCTTGCTGGTGTAAAAAGTATGTGCCCAGAAAATCAGATAACACATTTAAGCACTTCTTCCCTCATGAATAAGTTGTGGAAGAAACATCTCTCAAATGTACATTGCCCACCAAAGTATTTGCAGCGATGCACAAATCTCCTTACAACAAAGCAAAACAGGCATACACTTGCAAAAGAGCAGAATGGAGAATAATTCACCACCTTCCAAATTTTAAGTGGAAGCTGCAAAGTCACAAATAAAAAAGTCACTATGTTTGCAAATGCAGTAAGGATGCTAGCCCTCCTAAGTACAGCTTAGATGGTAAAAGGCTACAGCGACATTTAATATGTTGGGGAACGGCTCGAACCTGCAATTCCCCACTTTTCAAAACTAAGTGTATGTGAGTTTCACCGCTAGACTCCTTGAAATAAAAATAAAATATCCAAGTTATCTTTTTTTTTTTGTCTGGTATGTAGACGAAGTGGCAAGCAATATTTGAAACTCACACATTGTGAGGTCCCAAGTTCAAACCTGGGTGAAGGTGTCCAACCTGGCAGTATCGGCATTGCCAGTTGAGCTAGGAAACTCACACAATGCGAGGTATCGGGTTGGAACCTGGATGAAGGTATCCAGCCTAGCAATATCAGCATTGTCAGTTGACCTATGTCTTATAGACAAAACGATGGTTATCTAATGAGGAACAAACTACCGTTTGGATTGACTTATTTTTGAGCTTATGAAAAATAGCTTATGCAAATAAATAAGCTTTTATGTTAATTCATAAGTTCTTACTAACGAAAATTGTATCTTCATAAGTTGTTTTTTCCTAAACTACCTTACAAGCTTATGAATATTACACAAAAGCTTATTTATTTGCGTAAGTTGTTTTCCATAAGCTCAAAAATAAATCAATCCAAACAGGCCCTAACCATTCCAATGCCCTAACCATTCCAATAACACTAACTCCCTCTATTAAACACACATTGTAGAGTAAATAATAACTTAAATTTAATCATTCCTATTACAAAATAAAAATAAAAATTACTATTAGCACCCACCATTTTTGCTAACATCTTCATTTCTAGCAAGCAAAACAAAAACAAAATTCAAAAACAACAACAAAAGAACATTAAAAAAACACATTTTGAAGACAACCCACGATTCTATACAACGAGGTTAGGTGAAAACAGCTAAGGTATTGCAAAAAAAAAAACGGTAAACATTAAAATGGAGCAAACCAATCCAAACGTTAAATACATTTCTAGAGAGAGAGGAAAATGGGTTGAGGGTGAAGTACCTGAGAAGACGGAGAGAGAGGGAATTGCTTTGAAAAGGGAGGGAATTGGCGGTTGTCGGCGATGAACAGAGAAAATGGATAGAATAGCAGAGAAGAGAGAGAAAGAAGAGAGAGAAAGAGGATTTTGATTTCGAACAAAAAATAAAAAGAAAAAAAAAATGAAAATTGAGGCTTCCTTTGAGCTTTGGGTTGGATTGTAGGCTTTATCATAGGGCTAGTGTTGATTGAACATTTCTTTATCGGCCCCCCCAAAATCTTTTATGCCCCCAAATTTCCCAATTTGCCCTTAATTCGAGCATCCGGTATATATCTACAGGATTGGTTAGTTACTTATATACCGGATTCGTATTTTTAAGTACAGGAATACACGATCTTATTTCTTCTTTCTTTCTGTGAGTCCAAAATCAACTCATAGCTCTCCAAATCGTTTTTTATCCTTCTTTGCGCATAAAAGGAAAGGTAAAATCGACTCATAGCTGAATCTTGTTCCTAATTTATGTTCTTGTAAGAGCTACGTTAGAGTTATCTCCAAAGTTAAGGTAAAATCTCCACTTAATTTTTAAGTTTCAGTTTCTAGTTATATGACTATTGATTGACAATATTATGGCTACAATTGTTTTGTATTTGATACTCAATTTTTGCTATTAATAGATTCAACATAGTTATCCAACATTGATACTCTTTTCTCCCCATTTATTTACTGTATTTGATCTTTGGCGTTTAGGATTAAAAAATGGGGAGAAAAGAGTATCAAAATTAAGATAGATACCATAAGATAGTTTGAATTTGAAGATATGAGAAACTCAATTTTGATACTCTTTTCTCCCCAATTTTGATACCATAACTTGTACTTGCTAATTGATCTTAATTTAGTGAAGACTAATGCTATTTGTTGGAATGATTGTGATGGAAAATCCAAAATCGCAAGGTTTAGAAGAAAATTCAAGTGGAGTGCAAAAGAGGAAATAAAAGTACCAAAATTGTGTTTAATCCTGTATATTGATCTTTCCGGTATATAACTACTGTAATAAGACGTTCTGTAGATATCTCCCTTACTCATCCCGTATATATCTACCTAAGCTTGTATATAAGGTAACAAGGCGTCCGGTAGTTATCTACCTAACCAATCCGGTATATATCTACCTCATGTTATATATAAGGGCAAATTTGGTATTTTAGGGGGCCTTGAGAGATTTTGGGGGGGCTTAAAAAGAAATGTTCGTGTTGATTTAGGATTTTGAATTGCTACTTGCCTCACTTATTTTTACTTATCATTTTCTTTGTTTATAGCATTTATATCATTGCTCATGTTGATTTAAGTGTGAATCGTTAGTCTCATGTCGATGATTAATGAGTTAAATGTTGGATGTATAAAAGAGATGACTTGTGTGTGTGTCTATATATATATATATATATATATATATATATATATATATATATATATATATATATAATGTCTTAAAATTTTGGATGGAGATGTGTTGAACATATCTCTTTGTAGTCTTAGATTATTGGCTCTTTGTTGCTTCCAACACTCTCCCAGACTCACCAACAATTGGTGTCAGAGATTTGATGTGATCCAATGATAGAAAATCTTAGTATACCATGTGGTTACAATATTCTATGATTTCCCACATCAGAAAAGAAGTGATAGCGTGAAAAACTTGTTTTGAAAATATTTTGTCTAAGTAAGACGTAGTAATTAAGTGTGCCCCTTGTGACTCACTTTTTCTGTCTTAAGAGCATATACATTACACAGTTTACAATATGGATACAAATACAATTTCAAGTTATGATGTGAATTTTGGCAAAGTAAAATTTGATTGAAGAACCAATTTTGCCTTGTGAAATAAACGAGTCAAGAATATGTTCACACAATTAAAATTATACAATGTGTTGATTAGAACATGTGCATTTGTTATGTTCATAATTTAACAAGCAAAGTTTACCTCTTGAGTTGGGGTGTAGTCATCACGCCAATTATTGGACCCTTCATGTTTGGTCATACGTTCCTTCTTCAAGGGAGGGAATTTTTTTGCAAAAGACACTTTGGTGCCAAAGTAAGGTAAAGTGCTAGAAGGTAGCAAGTATATGAGTATATTAAGTGTGCAATGAGTGATCATACCTGGGATAAGACCCCTATTTATAGTGAAGTATTTGGCAGTGTGCTTCTTGTTATTGTTATTTTTGCTCCTATGATTTGGCTTAGTTTGTTACATATATGATCTAGTTTGTTTAGAGCAACTGAATCCGAGATATGCATTATCGCCTATATGGTTGAATGATCCCCTTGTTACTAGGAATGTCCCATTAATTAGTTGAGAGTTTGTTGATGCTTAAGACAGTGAAGCATGTCAGTGCTTGTTGAATTCCGGATGTGGAAACGAGGTGGTTCCTAAGATGATGTAGAAGGTATAACCTTGTACTGCATAACCATCTGAGACAGGGTGAGCTTTCAGATTGACTCACTGTTGTTTCCGTTATAACACACAAAATAACCAAGATGCACCTTTAAGGGCCCGTATTGTTACAAGTTGACATTGATGCAAGGTGTGTTGTGAGTTTTTGCCGATGACTGAAGAATTTTTTGAGAAAGCCCAGATGGAGGTTGTAGCATAATTTTTCAGCCTATTTTTGACAGGTTGAAATTATTGAAGTTGTTGAACTTCAAGTAAAGTATACTGTTTATGATGGATTATGATAGTTCTCTGAATTAGGATTTTCGATATAAACAATGGAAGAGAGATATGTGTATTTATTTCAATCAAGGTGAAGATTGTTTGAGTTTGTTGAAATTAAACAACTTATAATAAATCTAACGTCATCCAATATGGTACATGAGCAATGAGGTATGTTAAAGACATTTTAAATTTATATACGAGGCATTTATTTATTGTCTACTCTTGTTTTATAGTATTACGAGGCGTAGGTTAATATTTTCTTTGAAAAGTGTGGGTGTTCTAAAATTGTGGGGTATTTGAGAGAAGTATATGTGTTGTAAAATAAATCAGTGAAATGTCTTATTATCGTTAGACAAAACCATGAATTTTCTCTAATTTTGGAGTTTTTAATGTTAAATTCTTGTGTTGGGACTATGTTCTTTAATTTTTCTATGTTCTTTTTTCGAATAGTTCCACCTTGTGTAAAAATGATGATGAACAAGAGCTTCATAATGTTGAGTGGTTTTACATAGAATAAAGAAAGGGCTATGAATGAAAAATCAAAAATAAATAGAAGAGCGAGTGAAGAGGGAAAACGTATAAGGTGTTGAAGTCTTAAGAAATGAATAATCAGAGTTTGACACTTCTCATACTAGAACAATGTCAAACAAGAATGGTTGAACTTTTTGCTCTTAAACTCTTTGTTGGAACATGATGTTGAATAGCCTTTTCAAATGATACAACAACCAAAAAAACAAGAAATGTAAAGCTCTTCGGCTTTAATCCTAAAAAAGTTATCAATTGTATCTCATAACATTTGTATAACCCATATTATTATGGACCAAGTGAAACTTCATTAAGATGTATCTCAAATAACATAAAATGTACACTATTCATTATATTGACCAATACCAAGTGAAAGTTCATTAAGATTAATCCATTTGATATTGGTCAGCATAACGTTAATTATATTTTATGGCGAATCAGGATCAAAGATCTATAAACCCTCGAATATATGATTGTCTTGATTTATTTAAGGCTTAATTACACTTTTAGCCTCAAAAGTATTGCAACTATTCAATTTTGATTCCAACATTGTTTTGGGCGATTTTGACCCCTTATATTTTTTCCTTTATATTTGGTCCCCCTCTAAAAAAATTATCAAATTTATCTAAGGTGGCATTATTTATCGACGTAACACTCATCTTTCATATTGAACATGATTTCTTTAAATTTAAAAACTACAAACTCCTTGCTTATAAAAAAACTAAAGACAAAAAAAAAATCGAGAAGTTTGAAACCCTTGTTAGGGATTTCATTTGCTACAATATGTATGAGCTGATTTTGTTTTGTTTTTTAATTTAAAAGAAAATTCATGTTGATTGTGAATGTTGGGAACCATGTCAATAAATGTCACGTCAAAATAAATTTTGATAAAAAATGGAAGAGAAATACCAAATCACAAAGGAAAAATTGCACAAAAAGATCGTGAGAGGATGACATCGTACAATTGTGGTGGTTTAAGGCCAAAAGTATAACAAAGCATTAAGCAAATAATTATTATTGGTTCGATAACAATCGAACCTAAAGAAGTGTATGTACTGGTTAAATGAACAAACCGATATAAAAAATATTGAACAACATAAACAATCAAATCAACTGATAAATATTACCTTGACAAACGGAAATATGAATTCCTTGACAAAACTCTACAACGTGCACACTCAAATATGTTGGAAATATAATCATAGATATATGTTTGACATTATAATCTAATGAAATCGAGATATCAATGAGCGTAAATAGTTTCAGAGAAAGACATACCATTTTTCTTATGATTTTGATGTATGTGGCAAATGCAACATTTAATACTTGAGCAGGATGAATCAGAATGATGTAATTCTTGTTCGTTAAAAATCTTATAGCAACATGATGTCAAATAACTTTTTTCAATTTTCACATAGTCGCAGATACCTGTAATGAAACGACATGACAGATTTTAAGTTGTAACCCTAAAATGTATACGAGACACATTTCAAGTAACATATTTATAGCTGAAAATAATATGGGCCAGTTGAAAGCCCATTTTGCTTAAAGTACGTTTCTTAAATGACAATTGCTTTTCCCACTTCAAAGAAAGCTGAAACACACCAGTAATTTACGTTTTTACCCCGCGCGGCAGCTAACTGCCGATGGGAAGGAAACCATCGGCAGTTAGCTGCGGCCGGATCCATCGGCAGCTAACTGCCGCTGCGATCAGTACTTATGAAGCTCAGCAGCCAGAACCTGCATCTTCATCTCTTCAATCTCTAAAAACTCTCTCAAATCTTCCAAAAATCTCAATTTTTTCAACTTCAAATCAACCAACACTCCAATAACAAGTAAGTTTTCATAATCAAGTTCATTGTCATTTTATGCTTATATGTTACATTTATTATCTTAATTTTTTTTTTTTTAGTTTTAGACTTTGTTTAATTTTTGATTTTTTTGGCAAGAAATGATAGAATGTTTACATGGAAATGACTTATGTTGCTTAAATGTTTAGATCTTTGCATGTTTATGTTGTAAATTTTAGCTTTAGGGTTTATGTATAATTTGCACTACAAGTGTTTGATGAAATGTTTGAATGAGTTTTTAATGGGATTGTTTTTAATTTCTTAGCCTTCTTTGAAGTGTATAAAGCAATTTTCTTCTTAAATAACTCAAAAATGGGCTAATCATGAGTCTATGTTTTTTTTTTGAAGAAAGTCTATGTTGTTTGTTATAACTATGCATATCATCCATTCACATATATCAATATCAATGTTTTTATTCCATATTACTTGATATATTATATATTTAAAATATTATTTAATTATTATTGATTTAACTACAAATACACCATAAACTTTAAGCCACCGCATGCCCTTGTTCAATGACCTAATAAAGGACATACTTGGATATTTGATGCAATACAAACATGAAGACACAGGTAATAATTTAAAAAAAATAAAATTGATTGAATGTATTATTGTTAATGGTTTGGTTCATCAATAACGAAAGATAAATCTCAACGGTTGGAGATCTATCCATTGGAGAAATAGAGACATGCGATTCTGCTCAATGGTGGTTCATGTGAATGGTAGTCGCAAAGGCAGCAAAATGAACCTGATGAAGATCCATGGTGGTGGGGACAAAAAAGGTCAATTCTTCATTTTTAATACATTTTGAGTGACGATTTTGAAACTAAATACCACAAATTATGAAGTGTTGTTGAGTTAATATACACTTTTTGATCACTGAAAAGGGTCTTCATTACCCTAGGTCTTGATTTGGTCAACAAAACTTCAACATTGAAAGGGTTTACCATCTTTTTGCACCACTACTTCATATGTCTCTTGTATTACCTATTTATTCAAGACAAAATAAAATATAGTAAAATGCAAATAAAAGTGAAATAAAAATATTAATTTATTAAATAAAACACGACTAAAAAAATACAATACAACATCTGGTTATATGCGAGTTTGAGCTTGTAATGTGATACAAACTCTAAAAGTTAGAGGGTAAGAGATCAAGGTGTTTTAAAAAAATTTAGGGAGTAAAGACTAAACTAAATTGTGTTTGGTGCACCATACATACGTATTTAAAGTTAGTGACCTTGTTGATTAAAACCAAAGTTTAGTTGATAAATTGTTCACTAAAGTTTGTTTTTTGGCGTTGTTCTTGAATTTGATTTATTTTTTATGAACAACTTTAATTGAATGCAACTATATGTTCAATTGTTGTATTGATGGTCGATACTGATATATGTTAGAAATCATACATGTTTTTTTCTTTTTTTTAGAAAGAAATCATACATGTTTTAAAATCTATTAATTATATATATTTTTTTGAATCGTGTTAGTGCTATATTAATTATATATATATTTTTAATCGTGTCAGTGCTATATGTCCACTTTCTAAATAACTATTGTTTTTTTTTTGGGAAGACTCTAAATAACTACAGTACTGTTAATTCCCTTGAGATCATTTTATTACAAATATTGGGTGTTAATACATGCTTACCTATACTTAAAATGTTAATCTACTACTAACATTTATTAAAAAAAAATCTACTACTAACAATTTAAAGTGAGGTGATGAATTTGAGAGAAAATGTTTATATTTATATAGGATAATGCTATTTATCGCGAGTAATCATTTCACGACAATCTCACGAAAACGAGTACAATGGCTAATAAATCTTAATTTGCATCCTCTTTTTATCTGCAATTTTTCATAGAGTTGTATTCCATTGTATTTGACAATTCAATTTAACATTCAAATGAAAATGAAGCCTAAACCAAAATGTTGTGTGCAACACGTGCATGGGAATGGACATGAAACGTATAATTCATTCACTTTGCAAACAGTACACCACAATTGATTATAACATCAAATCATAGACACATAAACATTTAATATGTTAAAAACAAGAGGATGTGTATAGTGTTGTGAATTTTTTTTGGACACAAATTGCATAATGTGTTGGCTGATTATAGACTCATGAAATTCGCGAAGAAATTTTCTCGCGATTAATAGCAGCACTCATTTATATAAGTATATAGTAAAATAAATTTTGTGAATGTATCACAATTCAATTCCCTTCAATTTATTTTATTTTTATTTAACCAGTAAGATCAATGTAAAAGGTTCCTTAAAAAAAGATCAATGTAAAAGGTAATAAAAAAAATATTAAGTTTTAGGTGCTTGAAATTTGAAGATTTAAAATTGAATGTTCTACACATTATAGGGATCAACATCAACTTATAAGAAAATACTTTGCTAGAGATTAAAACAAAATAATGATTAAAAAGCAAAAGTTTTACTATTAGCAAGGACATAATATTTATAAAGTGAAAATATTAACTTTGAGATGGTGCTGATAACATTTAATTTTCAATGGGTTCATTCTTTTCACTTCACAGTACAGTGGCTGTTCATGGGGACGATGGTACGCCACGTGTTGCACTCTCAGCCCCCCTTTCTCTTGCCTATAATGCCACTAGAATATGATTCCACTATAATTTCTCATTTTAATCAATTTTATTATCCAAAAAAATGATTATTATGAACAAGAAAATAAAGAGAAAAAAAATTCTATATTCAAGAAAATATGTAACAAAGAAAAACATGTTCTCTATACTTTGCTTATTATCTGAGAGAGAGAGAAAATTCCATGCATGACAATCTGAAATTGAATTATGTTTCTTAATATATATTCTAACATGTGATAAGGCCACTCTCACTGATATATATAGCTCCTCAGTTTCATTATCAACATAGCATCAATGGCTATAAGTGGTTTAATTTCCAGCAGAAGCTTCACTTCTTTCACTGCTTCAGGTTCATCTTCCTCAACCACTATTAATTTTCACTCAAGTCATTGTATTTTTTTCATTCATTCATTAATATTATTCAATTTTTAAATAAAAATTTTTTGTGGCTGCCTGCATTTTATGAATTGGATTATATGTACTTACTGCTTATAATTTGTATTCATTTTGCCTTTTTTTTATATTTCTTTTTTTGTGCTTTTGAAATTTAATTAGAGTGCAGAATTAAGTGAGTGTACTCTACATGGTTATACATGGTGACAAGTATATATTTTTCCATTGAGGTATAGATATATAGTAAAACCAAATGTTTAAGTTAGGCACAAATTTATTGATTTCATTATGATTTTTATCTTCAACAAAATCCCACAATCTTTGTATGGTAAGGGGGGACAACTTGTGGAATGCTGATGACCCTTTTATGTTTTGTGCCAATATATGCTTAATTGGATATGAATTGATGCTATGATAAAATTATGAGTTGAGAGAAGCATGTACATTTTCACTTTCATTGCACTTACTTTAATTAGAGTAATGCTAATTGTTCAGAAAAGCATGGATATTATGGTAGGAATTTTATATTGTAGTTTGGATTTTGCAGGAACTCTTTCTATAATTTAAACTACACTTAGATGCAGTTTTGGTCCCCTATTTTCAACAATTCACGATTTTAGTCCCCTCATTTGTAAATATGGTTTTAGTAACTCTTTGATATTGGCAGGAAATGTATATCAGTTAAGAAAGGATCTACCACTTCAAAGAGGAAGCGTTTTTAGTGTTCAGTATGGTGGCCAGATTGCGAGTAACCTTTTTGGAAGAAGTAGAAGTCATATTGAACAAAGAGAAATATATGGACTAGGAGTAAGAAAGCTTAATAAGATAAATAGAGCCTGTGTTCATTACAGTCCAGAAGAATATGACATTGATGAAACGAAGGTAGATCCTGTGGCATCTGATGAAGGAACAGGTGAAGCAATTCTATTGGAAGGAAATGGTTCGCCGGTATCTCCTTGGTGGCAGCAGCTTCCTAAGCGCTGGCTTATCGTATTGCTGTGTTTTACAGCATTTCTTTTATGCAACATGGACCGTGTGAGTATCTTATTTTGGTATTCACAATCTAAATTACTATGTGTACAGTGTATGTTCGGATTGGCGACGGATCTTTCATTATCGCTTCGCGATGCATGTGCTGTGTGATTTTGTTGAAGCTTCAATGTGTAGCTTTCACATACCGTGATTTCGCACTGTGATTCTGTCATATTTACCGCTAATCCAAACACACTGTCATATTTCTTAATGTTTGTCATGTCTCAAATTTCCAATATGTACACTCCTTTATATGTCACTTATTATGCTTTCTCCTTGAATTATGTTAAGCATGTAAAAATGTAGTTGAGTGTTTTTCAATTTCCATATTGTTGATAATCGAGTATATATCTTAATTCATCAATTTTCCTTCTCATATTGTAATATACAGGTAAATATGAGCATAGCGATACTTCCAATGTCACAAGAGTTTAACTGGAACAGTGCAACAGTTGGCCTAATTCAGTCATCTTTTTTCTGGGGCTATCTACTTACTCAGGTGTGATTGCTATGCGCACTTCATAAATCATATTAGCCTAACAAGAATTGATCTCATATATGCAGTAACCTAGCATAACATTGTTATGTTCTGATGGTTTTTTTCTTCTTTAGATTCTTGGTGGTATATGGGCAGACAAACTTGGTGGGAAGGTAGTGCTAGGATTTGGAGTCGTATGGTGGTCAATGGCAACAATTTTAACACCTATTGCAGCAAGAATTGGGCTACCTTGTTTACTTATTATGCGTGCCTTTATGGGAATCGGTGAGGTTGGTACATTCTATAGCAATATTACCTGGTTCCAGTAACTAGTTTATCCATCTTTTTTGTGTTATGCAAAACCAATTATCAGTTTTTCTATGAACTTTTGAGTATATAAGATTGTTTCTCTAAACAAATTAAGTTGTATTCAAATACAACCAAATCAAAGACATCTTCTCTTTTGAATGGTCTCATGTTCAAAGTCCGTGTAGAGTATAGCTTACTAAAATAAGTTTATGAGCATACCACAAGCTGTATTTATGTTATTTTTTTCAATGACAAATGTTTGTAAGCTAGAATTAATGTTAGTTATGCATGGAGTGGGATCAAACTTTCAAACATTTAAACAAATGCTTATATCATGAAATAATGCTAACTATTTGTTTTCAGGGTGTAGCCATGCCGGCCATGAATAATATACTGTCCAAGTGGATTCCAG